>BQNB010117875.1:0-21098 GCA_026074375.1 Tanacetum coccineum
TATCTAATAACTTAATATGTAAAATTACCAAAATAGATATTATAATAATTTATTTATTTTTAACCTGACATTAAAATTTACATTATAATAACTAATGAAAATACAAATACATATGTATTTCATGGTTATGCATTTGTAAAGACATTATGCATTTACAATGATACATAACAATTCTACATTTCTACCATATAAAAACGTTTCGTAAAGAGGCTATACGTAATTTTTATTTGGGCCAAGCCCAATAAGCCGTCCACTTTAAGGGTTTCATGATATCTTTCGCATCTGTCATCCTGCAACCTTCTTAGCAATGGCATCTATGACAAAGGTAAAAGGGCACTTTGGTAATTTTTGTAGAGAGGCAAAATCACGTTTCACAAAAGCAGGTGGAGAGATGCTTTTGCAAAACTGTGTTTTGATGCCCTAAAACGTAGATAAGTGATTTTGATTTTTCTGTTTTGCCAACACTAAAGATGGATTTCCTGTGTTTTGCAAACGTGTTAATAAGATAAGCTGGTAGAAAACGCAGCCCCAAACACCCTCTAACTAACCAAGCCAAACTTTAATGGTACAAATTAATTTAAGGCCAAATTGCAAATTTCGTCTCTAAAGTTTGCGATTTTTGCAAGCTGGCCACCGAAGCTAAGTTATTAAAGAAAACATCCCAAAAGTTCACTTTTTGTTGCAAATAGCTATTATGGATAGCAAGGGTTACATTTTCATGTTAAGTGTCGTCAAAGGCTTATGAAATGACTACTTTCGAGGCGTTGTTTTTTTATGATGTAGTTTCTATGTCTTTTCATTGGTGTAGGTATAGATGTAATGCGTCGTTTAGTTGGTATGATTGGGTTAAAAACCCGAATCTTGTCACTGTGTAATTGCTAGCTTCTTGCTAGTTTTGTTTCAATAAAATTGTTGTTAAAAAAAACATATGAGGTCATGTGTGCGTTTACTTTTGAGTCTATATTTTGCGCTATCTTTCAATGTTTGATGGTATTTTTTTTACCCAACAAGTGGTATCGAAGCGAAGGTGACGTTGCTTTCTTGAAGCTAGGTTGACTCAAAAGTGTACAATCCCACTGAGAGAAAAAATGTAAATTTCAATTCAATAAGGACTAATAATGTAAAATTCAATGGACGAAAATGTAATAAAAACTAACAATCGAGGACTAATAATGTAAAATTTCAAAATTTAACATGTATTTCAAACTACCATCAAAAACTAATAGTATCACATATAATTCTTCTTAGTATACAAGTTACTATTTCTAAACTATTCATTAATACTAGAAATTATCAAACCATGACAACGCATCAACTACAAAAAGTGCATGCATGCCTTGACCAAAGAATCGTACATGTGTTTCATACCTAAACTCATACCTAAACTAGCGCTTTCAACTCCTTAAAAGAGGTTAAGATTATTTTTTGAACTTGTTTTTGTTTTTTTATAAAGGCAACTATTATACAACCAACTAGCAAGAAGCTAGAAAAAGAATTACAAAGAGATCAAATAGGGGTGTTGCAACCAACTATCCCAACTAAAAGTATAATTACATCTAGAAAGGCACCAAGTGAAAGAGCGCGAAACAATATCGTCAAAAGTAACATCTTTACGAGGGACTTTCGACGAAAAGAGCAACTGATTACGAAACATCCATACACTCCACCAAGTTATATAAAGAACTCCCTCCAGCAAATCTTTAACTTTAGAGCTTAATCTGATGGAATTGAACCAATTAAGCCAATCAGCATATGAACCAAGGGGTGTCCATGATAGATTCCACCAGCGGCATACGAGCCTGACGATATCCGTAGCCAATCTGCAACTGAAGAACAAGTGCGAGGAATCTTCCTGAGCAGAGGAGCAAAGCGGACATAAAAGATCAGAAACTAGGACACCACGATGTTGTAAATTGGATCGAGTAGGCAACCGATCCAGGAAAACCTTCCAAGCAAAAACATTTATTTTTATTGGAACATATTTAACCCATCGAGTAGCAGTAGGGGCTTTCGGCAAGAAACATTCATCAAGAAGAATGCGAACATCTTTGACCCGAAAAACACCTTCCCCATTTAAATCCCACACCCATCTATCCTCCATATTAGACAACAATGTCCCTTCAATATATGTTTGAAGAAGAGCTAATTGAGAAGATTCAACCCCTCCTCTAACAGAACGACGAAGAGAAGAGGTAACCGAGAATTGCAGTTTATCAGCCACCGTACAATCTTTATTAATCTCCAAAGCATAAATTCGTGGAAACATAACACGAAGTTGAGTGTCACCAATCCAAACTTCATTCCAAAATTGCGTGCGTAAACCATTACCCACACGAATATGACAGTGAGAAATCAGGTCCACACCACGATCTTTAAGCATATGCACCTCCCGAATAATGGATTTCCAAGTCGAGTAACGAAACGGAGATAATTTATATAATGAGGAGCCATGCATAGACATGATGAGACGACACCACAATGAATTATCCCGTGATATGAATCTCCAAACCCATTTGAAAAGGAGCGCCCTATTTAAAGCATAAAAACTTGAGACACCTAAACCTCCATACTTCTTGGACGCAAGAACCTTGGCCCATTTGATCCACACTATTTTCCTCTCGTCGCATTGAACACCATTGAAAAAATTTCTACGTATGGACTCCATCGTTTGTAACACCGACTTAGGAACCTTATAGATGGACATATTATAAATAGGTGTCGACCCAAGAACCGACTTTAAAAGAGTAAGCCTTCCTCCAACAGATAAAGTTTTAAGTTTCCAATTAGATAGACGAGCCTTAAGTTTACCAATCGTATCGTCCCATGCCTGAAAAGTCGAGCTATTACCTCCAACCAAGTGAAATCTTGCATAAGAGGATAGCAAGTTACAAATTCTATTTTGTTTTTTCCTTCCTTTCTTCTTTTTCGTTTCGAATTGAAAAAGGAAGAGTTGAGTAAATGAAAAATCCAAAGGAGGTTCATGGCCAAGGCACTATTCCTCGAAGCACTGTAGCGTGAAATCTCAATTGATATATATAGTAATGATCGTCTTGCCTTGGTCTAGTTCGGAAGTGAAATAGCTTTCTATAAAAATTTGATATTTTTCAAATCTAAATAAGACAAATATCTCTACTTGTCCTTTTCAAGTTATAAACAAAGGATCGAATGTGAAAAAAATAATATTTTAAGTAAAATAAGAAACGTGAAAAGAAATTTATAGCAGAGGTGTGTTTGTTTAGAGGCTTACAGGGGTTTGGGCTTTTAAAATAAGTCGGCTTATAAAATAAGTCTCGTTTGTCACGCGAGCTTATGAAGGGGCTTTTAAAATAAGTCGGCTTATATTATAAGCCTCATAATAGGGGCTAAAAACTTTAGCCCTGTGCTTTTGAACCAAAATTACTTATATATCAAAAAAAATATTTAACATATACAAAATTTTTATTTTATTACGTCTTTTTTTGTAATTTTGCAATAATAAGCTTCAGCCCTAGCCCATTTGCCAAACAAGTTTAAAAAATACAAATTTTAATTTTGGCTTATAATATAAGCCCCAGCCTCAGCCTCAGCCCCAGCCCCAACACAAGCCTCAGCCCCAGCCCCAGCCCATTTCGCCAAACATATATATTATACCTTTATATTAACAGGCAAGATCATTGCCCCAATGCACATTAAATGCATTTAATGTAAAAAACTTGCCCGACTCGTGTTTTTTTTGCTCGTAGTATAATGTCTCGTGTTTTTTTGGCTCGTAGTATAATGTCTCGGGTTTTTGTGGGTTTGCTGCGTATCTTCCTCTCTTCTATCCACCGCCCCCATCACTCCTCTCCAGAAAACCCCTCACACTGTTATCCACTCATTCCCAAATCTCAATCTCAATAGCAAGTGAGATCCTCATTCCAATTCATTAAAATAAAGCAAATCCACTCCTTCTCATCAATCCTTTCTCATTAATCGCCGTAAAACAAAGGAAAAAGTCGAGTCGGACATTTCATTAATGAAGTGGCATGGTAAATAGATCCTGCAACTTTAATATAAAAATACAATACGGTGTTACAAATGAAACTGCATACGCTTATACATTGCTTGCGGGTCAAGTAGCACGTTTTGACACGTTCGAAACATTACTCGCTTTTTTGTCATTAGTTTCCAACCCATCTATTTTGTCACGTCGATATATTAAAACTACTAAACACGAAAATACTTCGAGTTAACATTGAGTGAATATTACAAAAATGTTTTCAACTTAGTCTCCACAATTGCTAGGATTATCATTCAAGTGAACTGCAATAGTTTTTGTTAATATTTCAAACAAATATAATTTTGAATATGATAGCATACAAAAAAAAAAACCCATATCTATGTAATGTAATTCTAAGATTTCCTTTTAATGGCATTAAACACACACATGCATTTGATAATACCATTAAACGTACTTGGGTCAATGTTCAAACATACAAAAATGAAGTAATGTAGAAATAGGTCATATTCACTACCATTATACTGCATTTGGTTCTTTTTGTCCCCCTTGATGTTCTATGTCTACATAGTGGTCCAACTATTGAATACTAAGTGTGGTTCATTTCATGCTAGATGCTCATTATATCATGTTCGACAAGCGCAATCATTTCGTCCTGAGCCCACAAGACATGACCATTTCATTTGGCTCTAATAGAACAACCAAGATGATCCAGCCCTAGATACGATCACAGATTCTGTGATGCAATCATGCAACTAACAATTGACACGTTACGAGCAATAAATGGCGTGCCAGAACAAGGCTGCATTTATAGAGGATGGGGGCATTAGGATGTGTTTGTTCATGTTGATTGGAGAAAAAACATTGAGATAAATGTAAAGCTGGTTATGTATTTATGATCTTAAGCCGTGACAAACAGTTTCAAAATGCACATCCGAATGCTCCAAATAGAGATGCAACAAGGGTAAAAAGAGTAACTAGAGTAACACTACGTAAACTACAACTCAAACGTAAAATCTTATGCATTTCTTGTCATGTAACACGAAGTTTTCAAAAAAAAGAGAACGGTATTTAGCAATTGATCTATAAACAACAAAAAAAGCTCTTGCTATCGAGAATACAGTCAGAAATTATAGATTTCCCACAATCTAAGGGAGACATCATAGTATCATACCCAAGCTTCAATTTTCAGATGGCTTGGACCTTTTTCCCATCTTCAAAGAAGTAAATTGCTGTTTGCAGAACCTGCAATATTACAAATTTAGTTATATAAGATCGACGTAAACATATTCTACTTCTTCAAGAAAATTTTCATGTGGTACTTTTTGAAATTAAAATGAACTCTCTCGTTCTATAAAAGGTAAATCTCATAATATAGCAATGTACCAATCTTGTAAATAAGGTTTTCCGAGCACCTCTACTTTGGTAATTACAGTGTAGAAAAGTAATCGTCAAATCAGACAAAAAAAAAATAATCGTAGCTTTAATTATCAAGCTGGGCCATAAAAATTATATTACGGAGTACTACATTAGATCATTTTGCAAATTCCATTGCTATTCTACGTTATTTTGTTATTGTCCCTTAAAAGAATATAGGTGATAGTACAGTAAATATGAAGGTCAAGCAAAAAGATGGTAGATTTGTTACATCGGGCCATGTATGTGTGATAAAATCCACGATGTCATAGGCTATGTCTCCTTGTACATCAATTTGATCTTTCTCGGTTGGCCCCTGTACACGAAGTTTTAGTTATTCACAGATGATTTTTAAAATATATCAAGACTAATGATGTGTGAAGTAACTGAAATTGTACCTTAACAACAGAAGCTCCGGTAGCAAACTTCTTTCCAAGCTTCTTTGATGCATCACTCAGTTTAACACCTACAATACATTTTAAGAATCCAAGAATGTTACAAACAAGGAGACACGAAGGCTCCTAAACACAAAGATATGGAACATCATCAACCATCTCAAAGGGCTGTCAGTATGTAAAGCTTGAAATTTGATTAGCCTACTTAATTAAGTAGGCTACTTATACATAGATCCAACATAGATTGTTTATATAATTAACATACTTAGCTATACAAATAAAAATTTCATTCAGAATTAAAAATTCCTTGTCCAGGAGACAATATCTTTTTAGGATCAAACTGTTCTTTCCTCTCATTAAAGACACTCCATTTCTTGCCAAAATGTTTCATCCATTCTTCTTTCTTTGTGTAATGTGGAAAGTATTCCTTGATCATGATCCCATTCTTTTTACAGTATTCTAGAATATCGTTATTTTGTTTGTCGATGACTGCCGGATCAACAGTTCCCCCAGCCGAGTTCAGTAATGCTACGGTGTAGAACATATCGTCATTGTCTTCAGGTATAACGACAGACATTCTATCATCCCAGCTGAATATTTTCAAGACACTATATGTCAGAAAACTAGCACAAAATAATTAGGAGGTTAAGGGGGTGTTTAGGTTTTGCTTATTATTGTATGGACAAAACAAACATCCCCTAAAGATTATTATTTCTTTAGATGTTAATTAACTACTTACTTTTTTCGGTTAATTGGGTAGACAAGAAATGGCCCTGTACTCTCGCTTTGATTTTTAACAATATCGACAAAAACACCTTGATTAAAATCCATTATTCGTGATCTTGGCACGAAGAGGTTTAGCCATGGATGAGGGACATCCCATAACCCCAAGGTTGTAAGTAGTAGCTCTTCTACTCTTACTCGATTTAGAAAATCAAATAAAGACGCAGCTTTATTGAACATAAATCCAGGATCGAAGTTCAGCGCTTTGAATATATTTTGAAGTTCCTGCAAAACATAAAAGTACCTTATAAGCTTATAGAATCCGATGTAACATAGAAGTAATATCTTGATCATAAGATCATAACGCTAACCTCGTCAATGGTATTTAGGATTGAATCGTCATAATACTTAACAGCTTCTAAGCAGTATAAAATGCCTGTTTTTGAGACTAAAGAACTTATCCTAGATTCATCAGAAGGGGAGAAAAAGTTGTCTGCAGGACTGCTTGCCATGATTAAAGAGCCTTCCACATAATTGAACCCGTCAGCTGAGATCAAATGTTCTTGATCTTTTGTGAATTTGGCAAAATCGTTGTAAATTATTTTAAACCATTTCACCTATTTTTAAAGACATAAGCAAATGATTAGTAAAAATATTATAAAATGTGTCATAGTTGCATGTATTCAGCTCTGATCGATGGCTCGATTTCTATCTTAGAACCTTTTCGTTTGAATATTTTTCTGATTTTCAGTACTAGGTTGTACGATATATTATGTGTCAACAGTTTATGAATTATTGTTTCCACCGTTTGGACCCCTTAAAGGTTCTAACCAAGGAGCACGCAGATCCCAAAAACGCGCATGTTTATTTACGCAAGTATTTACTACTAGTGTTAGTGATAGTTCAATAAAATCGCCGTTAAAAAATACATATATATATCTGATAGTCATGCACTCGAAAGGCTTTTTTCCAAATTTCCTAAAATGGAAATATTCCTGTAAAAAATTTTCTAAATAATCACATAAGTTTTCTTCCATTGTGTCCGTGTTATAATTCCGTTCTTCGTGAAGTTCAATTAGTTGCATTTTACATGTTAAAATGCAACATGAAATTATTAACATGGGAACTTTTTTCATGTTCATATAGAATGTTGTGCGTAAAACTCAAAGACGATATATGATGAAGATGATCTTACTCTCTTTGGTGCCTTGTCTAGAACGATTCGTGCTCTAGTTATGATCCCAAACTGTCCAAGACCTCCAAGAACAGCATAAAATAGATCAGAATTAATGTCCTTTGAACAAGTCATCAATTCCCCTTTTCCTATAAATATAAACACAAACAAGTTGATAAATATACCATCATAATACAAAAAAAAATGCATAATGTACTAATCAGGTTCATATAAAAGTATACCAGTAATGACATCCATTTCAAGAACATTACTAATCTGAGGACCACGGAAAGATGACTGTCCACTAATTCCCGCGTTAGAGAGTGTACCGCCAACGGTAAGGTATAAGTAATCGGTCCAAGAGACTGGTGCAAGTCCTTGCGCAAGCGTGGTTCGCAGCACATCGATCCATAGCTGCTCACCACCAACATCTGCATAAAACCCTAAAAGAGCATCCCCCGAAACCCTAATCCCAGTATTTCCAAAAAGACCCCTACTACTATTCAAAGTTGACATATCCACCACTACCCCATCTTTGGCCATAGCCTGTCCCCTAACCGAATGCCCATTGCCACGAGCGGCAATAGTAAAAGGAGAAGCAGATTCGTAAGAGGTTTTCACTAGTTGGACGATATCAGAAACCGACGAAGGACGAAGAACGCCAATAGGGATTTCTTGCACAAGTTTTCCGTAGTCGGAAGAGGCTGTTTTCATGCAAATTGTGTCTTTACAAAGATTGTTTTCTATGGTACTTTCATTTTCAAATGTTGAGAATAGAGTGTTTGGAGGCCATGGCCTTGATGTAACTAGACTTATTATGAAAGGTATAACAAAAAATGCATAAAGCACATGAGAGTAAGCCATGAAAAAATTTAAATATAAGGTTTGAGATTATCTTGGATGAAAAGTAAGGTGGTGAAGAATGTCAATATTTATAGAAATGGGAAGTTGCTTGAGATAGAAAAAGTCAAAATGTAACTTCAATGTAAAAAAAGATATACCTTTGAGTAAATAAAAATATAACTCTTTGTTAGATTATTTTAAACTTAACTTAAGACGTATTTAGAAACATTTATGTTACAAATCACTATACTCTATAGGACTATAAAGTTTTTTTATTTGATTATGTTTTATTTATGGTAGTGGTACATAGATGGGGTCAACATATGATTTTGTCATAGGACATTATAAATTTTGTAAATAATTATCATAGGTGTCAAAGGTCATCACATCACATGTCTAATAACATAAATTTTGTAATATTATGTTACAATATTCTTTCAATATAATATAGTCGTCACTCGTATATATGTAGTTGATATATTTCAATTGTTTATTATTAAAGGGATATGTATTTCGAGTCAAGGCAAGTTAGGACGGTGCATCGTCTTCCGAACCATTAAAGGTCAAACAAAAAGTACTTGACTTTCACCCAATCTCATGCTATGAGCTAGCAATATTAAATAAATATAAGATACGTACGCATAAATACCCACAATTATACACACATATAATTGTACTTGACACGTGCATGCCTAGCAGAGTGAATACTTATGATCCAAACTCAAACAAAGCGAGGCTAACACGTGTTTTAATTTACCCTTGTGATGGTTGATCTGAAGACATCGTTGGACAGGTCCAAAGGACCTTCACGCTTCAAGCACGTAATCTTTTACTTCTACGTTCCTTTCTAGTTTACTTTTCAAATTAGTTAGTAATGTTCACATGTTACTAAAAACTTGGCATGTAAATAGGACCTAGCTACTATTGACTATATGCGTATCATGTACATCATTCACACCTAAAGATGCATGCAGAGTAATTAAAAGTTTAAAACCAATGTTGGTATTTATTTTGATTAGGTCTAGCTAGATTGGATCCTATCATTTCGTCCCTATAAATGCACACAGAAAGCTTGCAACTGCTTGGAAGCTACCAATGATCTTCAATCTTACATACTCATGATAGTATCTAGTATGCTTAGACATTGTAGTGAGGCTGGCTAGTTTGATATGCTTGATGTTATACGAACGTGTTTTTATTATTTATGAGATTATGACTAAACTTGTCATATAGTATGTGTTACCAAAGTAGTTATCTTGATGGGACAATTTAATGTGCTCACGGTCCGCAAACCGGATCCGACTAACTAAAATCGGACCGAATCCGAAAAACCGGAATATGGTCAAAAAACAACAGACAGAAGACCAGAATCAGAAGGAAAGAGTGGTGGGGGGTGAAATAGAGGAAGGGGAAAAGTAAATAGAGGAGGAGGAAAGGATCTGAATGGTCCGGTCCATTCTGTGTCGGTCCTTCGAGATCCGTCCGGTCAAACAAAGGCAATAGAGTTGTTGGTTTTTTTTTCTTAAAAACGAAACCGACAGACCAGACTCGGACCGAAAATAAGAAAAAGGATGGAGTGAGGACCGGACCGAAATAGGTTCGGTCCGATCCGGTTCAAGCCGGTTTTTCGGTCAGGTCCGGTCCACGCTCTGTTTTGCTCACCCCTTAGGACAATTTATTAGCACTCCCAAAAATGATTTTAATAACTCAAAATATTATGGGTGTGTTTGGCGTAAAGCATTTAAGAGTGGTCGGTGAGCGTTGAACGTTGTGATCTTTAATGTTCGTTTGTCAAGAATCAAATATTTTGATTTATTTTTTCGGAATTCCTTTATGAATAAGCATTTTAACTGCTTGATTGAATATTTATAAATTGGTTTTACACTTTATGAATTACACTACCACAATTATGTTACCAAATACTCTTATGAAAAATCTGAGACCTACTCACAACTACAACTTACACAGCAACCTATTTTTATTATTTTTACTTTTATTGCTAGAGAACGATTACTTTTTTCAAATCATACTCTAACGAAATTGTACATTTACACATGATTACCCATGGAAAATTGCTAAGGATCCCCACATCAATAAAAATAGAATAGAATTCATTTGTTACTTTTTGTACTATGTATGCAGAAACTTTTTACAATGATGAATGCATACCCAAGTAATAAGTTTGAGAAGACCCGTCAAGAGTCGTGGTGGGTTTTATCCAATGAGTAAAAAGAATGAGTTTCCCAATATGGAAACCAAGATCTATCAAATTTAGACAAAACTTTATTTTGCCTTCAAACATCAAATTCAATAACTTTAATTATCAAAGAATACACTAAATTTAGAATTTGGTTCCATTAACTTAGAGTTATACCGGACCAGGTCAAGAGATGCAATAAAATTGAAAATCTTTTTTGTCTCACGAAAATTGTGGTTTACTCATTTGCAACATACTTTTTTCCCTTTTGCTTAATTTAGATAACAATAAATCTTTTATTTACTTCTAACGTGTTTCTGGTAAAACATTAAAGACATGATTTAATATAATTTTTACCCAAAAATTAAGGCAAAGGAAAACATGTGTAATGGAAAAGGAGACAATGAACACGTCTACTAAATTACTAAATATCTAACATAAAATTGCGTACACGTAACAATCAAAATTAGACCCAAATTTTGATAAAATAAATCCCAAAAATCGACATCCTTGTGTATTTTCAGAAAGATTCTGTAGAAAAATTATACATACGTATAACATTTGTTTCACTATATGTTAAGGTTTTTGCCTCTATAGGTAGGTTAGGTGTATTATTGTTCATTACTTTATATAATTAGGGTGGTGATTTGCAAAAATTATTATCCGAGTAAATTGCATAAATTGTCTTTGTGGTTTGACCAAATTGCATATTTAGTCTATATCCTCTCGTAAGTGCACTTGTCATCTTTGTGGGAACTTATAAGTGCGCCCTTGGTCCCTGGCAAAATAAAATGACTAAATTACCCTTATAGGGACCAAAGTAAAAAGGAAGACGAAGAGGGTAGTTTAGTAATTTAACTTTATCTATGGACCAAATGTGCACTTGTAAATTCCTCACAGAGACGATGAGTGAACTTTCGAAATGAGAAAGAATTAACCTGCAATTTGACCAAACCACAAAAACGAATTTCGCAATTTACTCTTATTTTATTCTAAATCACAAAATATATCTAATTTTTAGTCATTAAAAATATATATTATCAATATAATACAATATACATGGTGTATTTTGTAGAGCCTTGGTATATAAAACTTCATGAACAACTTTTTTTTTTTTGAACAACATTTTATTAAAAAACTAGCAAGAAACTAGAAGAATTACAAAGTTACAAGATGAGGATTTTTTTAGCCAATCAACTCAACTAAATGACACATTACATCTAAACCGACTCCAATAAAAAGAATACGACACAACATCATCAAAAATATCCGCACTTAGAGAAGAAACCACACAAAGACACACTATTACGATAAAAGACCAAATTAGTCACCAACAACCCAAAACACACCCCCTTCTGACAACATTTTATGCTTTATAGGAATCCGAAGAGTTACGATCCAAGAAACCATTCATCGAACGTAATGCACTTCCATGAAATCCTCCTCCCACCAACGACAACTCTTGCGAAATTAAACTTCCCACAACAAAGGCAATTCAAAAATTAAATGACTTGAACGATTCCGTGACGTCTACCGCAAACGTGACAAAGAATAAGACGGAATATCATACCACTCCCGGGAATAATATTAAGACCTAGTAGTGCGAAACAATCCGATATCTCCACCTTCCACGCATGAATGTTAACCTTGTTGCCACCGCTTTTATCCATCGAGTTTGAGTAGACACTTCCGGAATCCTGTTATCATCAATAACCTTTCTAGCCGAAGCTACCGAGAACTCACCCGAACCATCAAGCGTCCAATACCACCTATCAGGCGTGACACCAAGAACAACACCTTCCACGTAAGTCGTCAAATCCGTCAACTGATCTTGTTCCACTCCGCTTCTAGGAAGCACGATGATAATACCCTAGGTAAAGTTCTCCTGTGACAGTATTAAAGCCACAACGACAGTCTTCTCACTTTCAAGCGCATAAAGCCTAGGAAAATCTTTGTTTCAAAACCATGTCTCCATGCCACAAATACCTCCCCAAAGGAATAAGTATCCCGCACCTTGCCGAACTGTTTCTGCATAAAATTATTAAGTGTATACCTTTTATCTTCAATGTTCCAACCTCCAGGAGAATTGCATCGCCAATGGACTTGTAACCAACCTTGAATCCGCTACCCATTTCTCCCATCTTCGCCAATTAATAGGCTTTAATTACCCGCTATCCCATAACAAGTTCTTTTGAGTAGTAAACTGCCAAACCCAATTACTCATAAGAGCTCTATAAAGTGCATATAACTAGAAACACCAAGGCCACCTTTCTCTTAGAACACAAAACCTTACGTCCATTTCACCCATATCGATTTTTTTACTATTAAATCGACACCACTAAAAACCCGACTTCGAATTGATTCCATGCGTTGAAGGACTTTCATTGGCACCTTTAATATAGACATATGATAAATAGGCCATGGGATCCTAGAACCGCCTGAGAAGGGTTAAACGACCCACCTATCGATAATGTTTCATCTCCATTTTTAAAGAAATCTAACCATTTTTATCCACAACACATCCCAAGATTTAATCCGAGACATTTATCCCTCCCAACTTTCGAACCTAAATAAATCAAAATGACCTTAAAGGACGACCACAACCATTCTATTTGCAGCTTGCACCACCCAATCTTCAACTCACCCACAACACCCAATAACTACTCTTGGCTGTAAATTAATAACTAAGAAACCTGAAGCAACGATAAAAATAGTCAAACATATATAATCATGATCAATATACTTAGTACTGATTTTCCATTTCCCCATAAACACCGCATCGTCCGCATAGAACATATGAGAAAGATGCATAGCCGAATTAAGCACAATGCCATTAAACATGCCCGCATCCACAACTCTTTTAAAAGAAATGTGAAGACTCTCCATAACCAAAATAAAAATAAACGAGAAAGAGGATCACCTTCTTTAAGGCCCTTAAGAAAACATGAAATTCCTCCGTAGGGCTTGCCATTCACTTAAAAACCGATCCCAACAAGAAGATAGAGAGAACATTCTGAATCAAAAACCCCACCAAACCACAACCATTTTTCACCAAAACTAATTATCTAAGACATCATCACAGGTAATCCCTACCGAAACAGAATCATACGCCTTTTATCAAAGACAATTTTAGATAAATGAGGTTTTTTTCTTTCCTGTCAACTTACACCACTGAGCAAAATCCTCATTAATATGAAATGGTCCGTCCAAGAATTTGCCCTATCCCGCAACAAAAGCCATTGCACCTTCATAACCAATATCTCTCAAGCACCACCAACAAAGAAGAAGCCAAAATTAATGTAAATATTTTATAAAGCTCCCATAAGACTATCGGGGTAAGTTCAAAAAAATCCTTCACCATTTTTGCTTTGGAATCTTCGGAATCAAAGCTAAGAAACATAATTACACAGCCTATTTGGAATGCGAACTAGTAATGAAAGAAATAAATCACCGCCTGCCACACATCTTTTTCTATTAAAACACCAAAACCTTTTATAAAAACCAAATGTGAATCTGCCGGCCCCGTAGAATTTACAACACCAACAATCCCAAAACGTATGAGTCCCTTTAATCTCATCTTTTACTACACTTCGGCTTCCAAATCCAGTTGTTTGCATTGAATTCAGATGATAAAGAAACTCCAATTAAGCATTCGCCGAGACATATAAGGTCTATTCAAAAAGATTCTTGAAATGAATTAAGGAACTCATTTTAACCAAATTAGGATTTTCCACACCAATCTCCTTCCCACCAGAACCACTCTGTATAGAAATTGGTTTCGTTCTTATTAAAAAAACCATGTAATATTTTTGAGTTCTCGTCGCCATCATTTGCCCATAAATTATCCACCTCTTGAATCGATTTTACAACCTCCGCACGTTTATGCAAAGTATCAGACGACGCATCTCCTTTGTCAATGACATCTCCAAATCAGCGAGCTCCGTGATTTGAGCACATGGATTTCGCGTTTTCGGACTTGTCTCCATTCCAGATCCCAAACACGTATCTTCTTTTTTAGATATTTCAACTTGTTCATCATGTTGATCATAACATTAGAATTATCTACCGGAGCTTCACGCCACACCTCATTAACAAAAGTACACAAAACCCTTCATTTCCAGCCATAATGAAAAAACCAAAACTGAATATGTCCCATATCATGAGTAGAATTCACGTAAATAATATAGAACGGTGTCTGATAAAAATCTATCTAGGGTGATGTCTCATAAATTAGACACTCAACCAGTAAAGCTTTCGTACCATGAGGAATCCTATAAGCTTACTCATCTTTGAAGCAGATCTGTGACACCATGTAAAAGAACATCCACCAAGTGGAACCTCCTCTAAATTCGCCATTGAGATAAAAGAGTTAAAACAATTCTCCTAAATGCACGTTAAAAAAAGTTTTCCATAATATCTCATTTTTATTTGCTGACCTCATTAAATCAACCATGATACTCACGGAACCTTACCAATTATCAATGACGGACATATAAAATCCATTAGACTTTTCTTGTCTTCTGATAAACTCTTGTGGGACATACACCGAAATAATAAGAAGTAATTTGCCATTAGACACCGCAATTTCCTTGAATCATAACAAAATAAATGCTGAAGCCGTTGAATTATAGTTTTTCTTAAAAACGCAATAGGATCCCAAAACACATAAAATCCCCTGATTTACCAACCGGGCAACTATGCACATAAACAGAACGCAAAGTTACACCCAGCATCATTTGATTTTAAACAATCAATAGACTACCAATTTTATGTTTCTTTTGCAAACGAAGAAAATTCAACCTTGTTAGAGACACACAACCCTTTAACCCAATCATTTTTAGCCTTATGGGTAAGGCCTTGGATATTTAAAGACAACATATTCATCGGAAAACACCATCCGCTCCTTGCACCTCAATGATCTCTTCAATATTTTTCATACACCCGACCATATTATAACCCCATAGTTGTTCCTCACCTTAACAATTCATCCATCAACTTAATATAGAACCAACGCTTTTTTCCGAGAAACCTCAGACTATCTACAATGATCCAATGTCAACATTCCCCACCTGCTTTTTTGTACTTGTTTAAACCCCAGCTACAAATTCAACTTCAAACAGAAATATTGTTTACATCCCGAATTCACCATCACAATTATCCTTTCGATTATCCATACCTCAACATTTACAACATCATTTTTTCTCTTGGTGTAAAACCAGGAGGGTACTCCAAACTCTCTTTTGTGCTCGCCTCCTTATTATTCTTCATCTTATCTTTATTAAAGAGAGAATAAATATTAAACGGGTCTTCTGATTGTTTACCATTTTGCTCACTAGAAACAACACCATCCTTGGATTTTGATACTCCTTCCTCAACCTCTGTATCAGATACTCCTACTAAACATCATTTTCCCTTTACCTCCTCATCACACTCACAGTGAAATCCTTTCTTAAAAACTTCTTCAATACTCATCTTCTGATTCACATTGCTCATCATTTTATCTATCTAAATTCTGGATTCCAACTCGGAATCGTCTATGCTCCCGCACCCAATGTCGCTTAAACCTTAACCGTTATAGATAATTTTAAATATTCAAAATATGTGAGACCATACTCTTAGTGAAACGCAAATCTTTTGCAATGGTAAACTTTCTTCACCAAGTTCCTCCATATTGTAACAAGGTTCCCACATTGATGCAAATTCGAATAAAAGTATTGTTCATTCCACACCTTTAAAAAGGAATACCCTCAATTTCCACCATAGTAACTCGTTCATCAGTAATGAATTCACTAGACGCTTGGATTAGCTGAGAGAACCACGAACATACTCATGTAGATAACAAAAACTTCTCATTTGCCTCCACCGAGTCAAAAGCAATCATAACCTACAAACCACCCATGTATCTTAAATCAATATCGGTGAAGCCTTCATTCCCCAATACCGCTTTTAGATTTTCTAACACTTCAACCTCCTTCACCTTCCTATTTAAACAACATGAGTAATCCTGTGTGTTTACGCAAGAATTATCTAAAACCAACACTGGCTTGCTATCATTCTCCCTGTCCCTTGGCTCTGATTTTTTATCACATTCGCATAGGAACTTACATCGTCCCTATGCCCATTGTCCTTAAGTAATCCAATTGAAAAGAGTCCTCTGATCTTCCTTTCATAGAGGCTGGAAAGACTGCTAAGTTAGAAATCCCTTAGGCCCTATGGAAATCTACAGCTTTAGCAAGATTCTATTTCTACCAAATCCACACCGTTCATAAATTACCAACCAAACGCGTTCACGATAAAAAACTTAATAAAACGCACAAATCCGAATCTCTTACCAGCCTTCGATCTTTAAGAGGGTAGTTTAGTATATTTATGGACCAAATGTGCACTTGTAAATTCCTCACAGAGACGATGAGTGCACTTTCGAAATGAGAAGGAATTAACCCGCAATTTGACCAAACCACAAAAATGAATTTCGCAATTTACTCTTATTTTCTTCTCTATCACAAAATATATCTAATTTTTAGTCATTAAAAATATATATTATCAATACAATACATGGTGTATTTTGTAGAGCCTTGGTATATAAAATTTCATGAACAACTTGGTTCAAAGAATTAAATGAACTCGTAACAAGAAATTTCTTAATAAAATGTGTTTTGTGACTTTGTCATATTAGTACCAATAAAATAGAAGGTGTGCATTCATATATTGCATGGCATGCATGTAACTTTGTACATCCATGTTTTTTCAAGAAAAAGAAAATATAAAAGACTTTAATTTTGTTTTTGAAATGTAAACATTAGTCAATAAATATCATTTGTTTATTTGAGTAGATGATATGAGTCGAATGTTGACCTTGACTTTTACAATTTTCAATTTTCTACTTTCAAATAATGGTATTTTTATTATGTCAATTTTAAATGTATGATATACAAGCATGTTTCAAGTTACAAAAACCTTCAATAATATTTTTTTTCTTCATGCCTTAAAATTATAAACATTATAAGAAGCATATTGAAGGCCTTACAATAGCTTGGTATTAAAATTATACATACTTCAACTAATGGAGAATAATCATGATTTCTGTATTATATTGACTATGGAAATGTTAATTAGATGACCTAAGCTAATAAATATTAATTAGTTTTACTAACCCATAAGGATATATTTACATGTCATAAATCCATGTTGGTTGCTAATGTTTCACATCAAAAGATTTACACAATGAATAATCAATTTGGTCAGTCTATTTTTTGGTATGTCAAAGATTTTCCTAATCTTTGTTTGGACTAAATCAATATTCAAAGATTTTATTTATTGTTATGATGACCAATTTAATTTGAGTTATTTCATTATATAGATAGAGTGGCATATGTTGAAATATAACTCAACATTTTATTTATAGTGTTTTGATCATGTGTTATAATAAACAAGGGTCAACATTTATCTTGAAATGTAATTGAGAAACTTGTATTTTGAAGGGTAAAAACACAACTAGAAAATGTAAAACATAGTCATCCGTCTATATGGTTAGATATTGTTCGCGAGATGGAGCAGCTCAAGAATCACGGTATGAATTTGATAGGTTTATTCACAAAAAAATGTGTAACGGGGCTGATAACTCCTCTTAGGAGGACGTGTGGAGGGGTGATGTTGCTTTTAAATCCCTTTATCCTAGAGTGTATGCCTTGGAGTCATGCAAGAATGTTACTGTCATAGTGAAAATGTCTCATGAAAATGTGGGATATTCTCTTCGTCGAATTCCAAGGGGAGGTGTTGAATAGGTTTAGTTCCTAGAGCTCTTGGCGAGTATGGAGGGTGCTGCTTTCGTTGACATGAGGGATAGATGGATTTGGTCTTTTAAGGGCTCAGGATAGTTCTTCGTTGCTTCTGTTCGAAGGCTGATCGATGAGCATTGGTTGCCGTAAGTTTCGACCAAAACTCGTTAGATTAATGTTGTGCCCATTAAAGTAAATGTTCATGCCTGGAAAGTAAGGTTAGATTTCTTACCTACTAGGTTGAATATTTCTAGACGAGGTATGAATATAGAATCTATTTTATGTCCAATATGTGATAAGGTAGTGAAATCGGCTAGCCATATTTTTTTCGCTTGTCATATAGCTATAAAGGTTTTTCATAAGATCACTAGCTGGTGGGATGTTAATTTTATGGAGATTTCTTCGTATGAGGAACGGTTTGAGTGGCTATTGAATCTTCATCATCACACTAAGTATAAAAAGTTGCTCGAATGAGTTTGCTATATTATGTGGTGGATTATTTGAAATTTTCGCAACAAGAGTATTTTGGTTCGGATCTTCCTACGAGGCGTCTCTTCTTGAGGATATTATGTCCCGTTCTTTTTAATAGTGTAGATATAGATGTAAGGTTTCTTTTATTTGGATAGATTGGCTTAAAAACCCTCATTTTTTAATATTGTAAGTCCTTAGCTTCTTGCTAGTTTTTTAATAAAATTTCGCCGTTCCAAAAAAAACTTAATTTTTTACGCAACATATAAAAATAGTAACTAACACCGATTGATGTCAATTCGACATGTGCTAATTTAAGAATGCAACGAAATTGCTTAGTGGTTGTTAAATTAGCAACAAATATTTATGGTCATTTGTGGAAATACCAACAAATTTTTTGTTGCTAAAAAAATTGAAACTTTTTAACAATTTTCTTGTTAAAATTAGAAGTTAAATGCACAATTTAGCAATGATTTTTCTATTGTTGTTAAATAATTATTGCTAATGGCATTTTTTCTAGTAGTGAAAACTATATATTTCACATAAACTTAAGATATGTTTGACAAAATAAATTGTTGTTTATTGGAGATAAGATTGTAAATATAGAAACAAAAGCTAATATTTAAAATTTTAAATGATTAATCTTTAAAACACGTAGTAGATTTTGTCACTCAACGAATGGTCCATGTGGTTTGTCGGATGTCACGGATTTGATCTCTCAAACTTTTTTTTTGCGAATCTTTTCCTCGTGGTTTTGACCAGTCACCGATTTGGCCCTCAGACTAACTTTCGTTAGTTTTTTTTCGTTATCTCTCAAAGAAAGGAGTGGTATATCAGTAATTTACCTTTTGGTGTGTCTTTTTATAATGTGTTTTGACCCTTTTTCTTTCTCATAACCTAAAAACAAATCCACACAGACATTCACAACACAACACACGACATTCATAAACACGACAAACAGTTAATGGTTAGATGCAATAATTGTGGATCTCCATCTACAATTCGAACATCTTGTACTACAATTAACCTTAGGAGACGTTTTTATTTTTGTGCTAAGAGGGTAAGTTATCATTCTAGCTTTTTTTTCAAAACCCCTAATTTGACCTAACTTACATTGCATTTTTTAATTAGGGTTCGAATGGTAGCATTATTGATTGGTATGTCCACCAGTGTGTGAAAAGAGATGTGCAAATCATACTTGGTCTTTTGAATTCAATGAACAACCTACAAGCACAAGTACACCACAAAAGTGTTGAAGCACGAAGGGTGAAGAAGATGTTGGTTCTTAGTTGGTTGTTCTTTGTTGTCTATTTTATTTTGAAATGATTTTAAGCTAGGAAAGTAAATGAAAGAGTTCATACCTTGATTTGTGCAACATCCTTGAGAATTACCTTAAACAACCTTTCAGCATTAGGGGTAAGTGGTCCATTGCACTTTCTAATAACTAGTTGAACATTTACTATTCTCTTAATGAGGTCTTCCTTTATGAATTCCAAGCAAGTTATGATTGGCTTTTTCTTTTCATTCACAAGTTACTTGTTTAAGACATGTTGTTCAATAAGATATTAGTGCGAGCCCTTCCTCTAACACAACATTAGAACAATTTAGTCACATATTTGAAGTACATTAGTGATGATTAATTTTGTTAAGTTACCTGAAAAGTGAGACCTAAGTAAGTGTTGTGATGGAATCAATTTTAACCAATCCTAAGCTTCTTTGTTGTGTTCTTTAAGAGTTTTCATATGCTTATCAAAATGTTGGATTATGGTAGCAGTCGCACATTCCACAAAAAATATTTGTACATTTTATATCTCCAAGAAAGCTTCATGTTATCATAAATGTGTTTAAGGCAGTATCAATGCTCAACATATGGATACATTTTCGCACACTACTACAAAATGGACCTATAGCAACACTCAAAAAGTGTTGTATTATGCTCTAAAAGTGTTACATTATGGTTAATGCAACACTTTTTGAAGTGCTGCATTAGGCAACGTTGCCTTAGGTCTAAAGCAACACTTTGAAAAGAAAATGCAACACTTTTTGAAAATATTGCTTTAATTTATTAAATGTAACACTAGAAGTGCAACACTTTTTATACTCAAACGCAACAACTTTTTTACTCTAA
>BQNB010117876.1:0-21098 GCA_026074375.1 Tanacetum coccineum
TGTCTTATATCTTGTACTATCCACGACGTTGAACTCATACTCCTAATGTATAAGCAGACCGCGATCTCTTGACAAAATCCTCATTCTCTATAATGAGACACTGAGCACAATAACGTAACTCCTTCAAGTGATAGCGAATGTGAGCATTGAGCACCTTAAGAAAAATCACACATTCCTAGATTTTGCAAGTCTTCGTCACCATACAAAACAAACAAGTTACCTCCTGCTAAAAGGTATGATAAGAACACGCATCTGTGAAACTCAACTAAACATCAAATAAGCAATATTCAATTTTCTTCGTAATCACCTCTTCAATAAATCCAAAATGAGCCATAAATCAATAAGAATAAACTGTTGTGAATAACAGTTCCATCCGAGATCTAAAACCATCATCATAAATCAATTATACCAAGAAACCCTTGAATAATAACAATACTTGAAGATCGTATTGCATACCAAAAAGGTAGAGAGGACGATCATAAAGATTGTTATAGCAATTTAACTCCAAAACCCCATAAAACTTTTACCACAAATCGGTTTCTTGAAATTTAGGGTTTTAGGGTTTCTTCAAAAACCTTGTAATCCTAGATCGAGAGCCACCAGGCTCTGATACCAATTGATAAGATCGTTTAGCCCATCTAGGATATGTTTTACAAATAACTTATATACGCAGCGGAAATTAAAGAACAATAAGTTATTAAACAAGGTTTTAACCGAACGTTCATGCCTTAATATTATTAGTACGTTACCTAACTGTAACATAGATCCTATGATCCTTGAGGCTACTAATACATATAGACGACTATAACACGTCTATAAACTAACTACTAACTATTACATAAACTAACTATTAGACTCTCATTGGGAGAGATCTAACTATGATGGATAATCAAACTATTCACCCTACCTCTCTTTATATACTAGAGAGGCTAGGGTTTACAAGAAAACCTTAGTCAAACATATCATAATGTTGATTTTGTAACTTCCAATCATCATTAATGTTTTAGTCAAAGTCCAATATATCATATTAACTTTGAACAAATTAGTATTCAATTCATTATCTTTGAACCAAATTTTTTTATTCTTATCTTTTGTAGTTCTTTGACTCAACTTTGGTTCATTTTCATGTTTCCATCCTTGTTTCATTCGTGTGTTTGTCTTATCAAACTCAAATATAATTCCCAACGTTGCACTTGTTACCTAACCAGAGGATGGTGAAAACTTTAGTTTTAAGATGATAAGAACAAAGGGGATCCTGCATCTTGGTGGGATTTAATCCACTCAGTTCAAAAAGGGATATCGTGTCTATAACAAGAGAAACAAAGATTGATAGTTGAAATCAATTTCCATCTTAGATTTTGATAAAGATCAAAGAGATGTCAAAAGACGGTCTGTTGCTAATGACCACTTCAGGGCCTCGTTCCCCAACGACAAAGAGGCGTAAGATTATAATAACCCTGGACCACGCAACCAAAACTACAAATGTTTTCTCCTTCAAGGCATATATAATAGTTCCATACAACAGGAGTTGGATTCTTCTTTTCGGTCCTTTGTACGATGAATTTTCAATGATGGGACTTTCTCGTTCGTCAACAAGTCTTCCTTCTCCCACCGACAATTTCTATTCAAAATGGGACCACTCCCCTTCAACGCATATTCAAACCTACAATAGAAAAAAACCGGACAAACTACAACAAATTGTTCATTGCTAAGGAAAACAACGATTAATCAAGTAAGATTTTACCCATCCTTTATGTACCAACGGTACAAAGGAAAAATGTTGAGGTCTGTTCCCTCAAGCAATATTGGTAAGTTCAAAAAATGTGCATACCTTTCAATTCAACCTCAAGATTCGGAATACCAATGGGGGGCAAAAGAGTCACCCGTTAACTCATGTTTATGGCCAATTCCATCAAGCAGTGCAACACAAAGACGGGGACTAACTTGCAAACAGATCCTGAAAATATGTATGTTCGCCATCATCGTGTGTATTGTGTATACCCAGCTCCCCGCTCACGATTTGTTGAATGTGTTGAATCACCCCCTTACTCCATATCTTCCCTTGTTGTATTTTTGAACTGAAAAACATTAAAGGAATTTTGCAATGGCTTGGATTCGCATACGGACTAGAAAGCAATGCAGGAAGTCTCATCAGTTTGACAGACTGCAAAGGTCTGGGGAGCCGTGACAAAACCTTTTTGGCAAGAACGTAATTCAAGTAAAGGGGTATGGAAAAAACAAAAAGGTATGGGAAGCAAATACTGTAATTCGCAAAAACAAAGCATTGGTCTTGTAGCAAGGGTTATGCTCAGGTAGAGGGGTATTGATTTCGTAAGAAATTTCATTTGCTCCAGTTTTCGCTTGGACGGTTGTAGGATTAATTTGTCGCAATATGCTACACGCAAGGTTCTTTTCTAATTTATCGATGGACAGTGAGAAAAGGCCTGTTCTTAAAGGTCATTGAAGAGGAGGTTTTTTAATGTAGCACAACCAAACGGTTTGTTGATCCTGATCATCAGAAAAAAGTTTACCGTCTCAGGAAGCTCTATATGGATTTAAAACAAGCTCTAAGAGCCTGTAAGATGAACTCTCAAAAATTCCTGATTTCCAAATGTTTTACTAAAGGTATCATTGACCCGACCCTATTAACGATAAAATATGGGGAGGACCATTTCTCTATTGTGCAAAATTTACGGTTGATGACATTCTTTTTGGTTCCACAACCTAATTTTCTAAACGATTTGAAAAAATTTCATGATAGTAGATTTTGAGATTGTCCTTTATGGGGGAAAATGAATTCTTTTTAGGAACTTTATATCCACCATCCACATGCGGTATTTTTATCAATCAGGTTCAAATTATACTTTTAGAGATTCTAAAAAAACATGGTATGGAAAAAAGGGACAAAGCATTGGTACAACAATGGCTAACGAAACCTAACTTAGAATGCAGGGACTTGGAGTGAGTGAACCCGTAGGACCAAAAACTGACTACCGTTAGCAAAAATCGGGGTCCACTCATGGTAATCTGATATATAGTAGACCTAGGACATAGTTGAAAGCAGTTTGTTATTGTTCTACAAGATATAAGCAAGACCGGCTGAAAAAAAACCCTCAAAGAGGTTAAAAAGGATCTTTCGAATAATTTAAGATGGTTACCATTAATCATGGACTATAGTATTCCGAAGGGTTATAAGCCCTCCATACACTTAGGCAAAAACCAGGTCAATACATATGCTGCCAGAATCACTAAGATGATTGCTGACATTGAAGATCGACATCATGGACCTAGTGATGCAATGCACAACCCTCCTTAGCCACTCAAAATCTCTCAAAAGATTTCTGTTTTATTGCTCACGAAGACTAAACACGTTATCTATTGACTTTCTCACTCCGAGTTAGTTGATATTGAAAAGGTGGCAGTCAGCTCCAGCCTCTGATTACTAGAACCAAAACGCACTATTAAGTCTAGAGCCAAGAGATCGTCAATTAATCTTGTTATGACACATATCTAATTCTCTTGTCTTTTACACACTGTGGAAACAAGACTATCCTAAGAGTCTTACGCATTATCCTTGTGATATTGCCAGAACATCCAAGTGAAACGAAGATTTTCACAATGAAGATGGAAATCCTGCTAGAGCCTACATCAAACAAGCTCTTGGTAGGTGACTTATGCGATTCTACAAGAATCAAACTTGTGTCAACTGGAAAGCAACGATGATGTGATTTTACGTGAATCAAACTTGTTCCAGGGAATGAATTGACAGTTATTGAACATTTAACAAACAATCAAAACTCTCAAAGTGTTACAAAATATTTTCATATCTAACACTAAGACTGAAGTTTCAAATCAATTTTCTCTTTATTGCTAACTGTTTCATTACAGAATCATTTAAAGATGGAGATGGAAATGGAGTTACCAGTAACATAAATGTCAAGTCAATCACCAAATTCTAAGACACGACCTCAACTTGTTATGAAGTTAAGAAAGATCTCATAAAGGTGTCAAAGCTTCCGCAAACTCTGATATCATTAATTTCTTCACAAGTACACAAAATGGCGATACATTACAAGATAATGTAAGATTATGTTTGGCCGATGATCTCAAGAAATCTCAAGATCACAATCAAAGACAAGTCAATGATAAATCAAAAGATCTCTGCCACAAACGTACAAGATATTAAAAGAAGAATCATATCTCTACTAGCTAAAGACTGAAGTGATTAAGTTTAGTATTTTCAGGGGTAACCTCCCTTAGGGGGAGATTGTTAGATGTTAGAAAAAGACTCGTTCACCCAGTGTATTTAACTGTTTATTAATAGCTCGTAGTTAATAGTTTAACGTATGACTTTTAGTATTTAACCGGGTATTGATACCTGATATATTGTAAGAACTATATATATACCTCTTCCAACTTTGGAAGAGGTAGCTAGTCATTATTCATTTTCCATTTAAACACACTTGTTTCTCTCTCTAGAAAACCTCTCATGTGTTTCTCTCTCTAGAAACTAGCCAAGTCCAAGAATCGACCCCGTGTTATGATATATGATATACCACAATTGGTATCAGAGCTTATGGGATGATTAGATCGTGTGTATGTGCGATTTCTTTCTTGATTTAGATCAAAAAGAGTGCTTTTTAAGGTTTGCAACTCGTTTTTCTTAATTCTCCAGATTTTGATGTTTGTTATGTTAAAGTTTGGGTGTTACTAGTTACTATAGCCTTGTAGTACTGAGTTGTGCAAAAGAAATCAAGAGAAATCGTTCAAAAGGGTGATTTATAGGTGTTTTTTGTGATAAAACTCGTTGTTCTTCGTGGAGAGTTGGCAGATATTCTTCGTGGCGAGTTGATTAAAAAGGAATAATTTATATAGTAGGTGACCAACTGTCTGACACGGCGGGTTGCTTTCCACGGCGAGTTGCTAAGATTATAGGCAGCGAGTTATACAGGTTGAAGGCGGTTTGAATATTTTATTAGAAAAATACGAACAGAAGCTATGGCGGTTTGAAAACTCTACGGCGGGTTGCTCAAAATTGTACACGGCGGTTTGACAGCACGGCGATTTGATTCAGACAGCGGGTTGACAGAAGCAGCGGGTTGCTTTACTACAACTGACGGCGGTTTGCTCATATTCTTCGCGGCGGTTTGGTACCACTGGCGGCGAGTTGTGCGACTGTTTGTGCAATTTGGAAGTTATTCAAACTTGGGACTTAATATCACTTAAACACGAAACAAATACGTTAACCTCACCACTTTTAACGTATACTCACTAATCATTGATCGATCAAAACATATCATATCATAATAAAACAAGATGTCTAGTATGTCAGAAGATATCCAGTGTGCCGGTTCTGATACACGCCCACCAATGCTTGATAGAACAGACTTTGAATCTTGGCAACAACGTATACGTCTGTACTGTCTGGGAAAGGATAATGGAGAGAATATAATGAAGTCCATTAATGAAGGTCCATTTCATATGGGAACGGTCTCAGATGTTATTGCTGCAGGAACTGAGGGTGCAGTTCAACAAGGTCCAGTACGTGCTAGAGTCCTTAACGACCTTTCAGCTGAAGAAAAGGAAAGGTATAAAGCTGACATTCGTGCAACAAATATCCTACTTCAAGGTATACCAAAAGACATCTACTCACTCATCAACCACTATACTGACGCCAAAGACATTTGGGACAATGTGAAGATGATTCTGGAAGGTTCTGAGTTAACAAAGGATGACAGGGAATCTCAGTTATACGATGAATTTGAACACTTCCGTCAAATCAAAGGAGAAACCATTCACGGATACTATGTTAGGTTTACGAAGCTCATTAATGACATGAGAAACATCAAGATGACCATGCCCAGGATGCAGCTTAACTCTAAGTTTGTGAACAACATGTTACCTGAGTGGAGTAGATTCATAACTGAAGTCAAACTTAACAGAGGTTTGAAGGAGTCTAATTTTGAAAGCTATTCAAAACGATAACCTCATTCAAAATAGTGTCTAATCACATGGATTGATCTTACAATGTTTCACATGAGGAAAATTTCATGAAGATTCGTTGTAACATAATCATCCAAGTGGCAATCCCACTTCTCCTTTTTCTTCTTATCCCGACTTAACTTTACTGGAAGTTAATGATGATATCTTTGATCCGGAGGAAGACATTATTGAGAACTTGCTAAATCTCGATAAAACCAAAGATCTCCCTCCGTATCATGATAATCAATCGAGTGGCAATCCCACTCCGATTTTGGAACCTGAGACCAAGTCTTCTTCTTCTTCCCCCCACACTTATCTCCCTCGAAGAAAGTGATTTAATTTAGGAAGAATTCGAAGCTTATCTCGCAAGTGATTCATTTCTGCCGGGAAATAGTAATCATTCATCTCTTCTCCCTCCTTTTCATATTTCCTTAAGGGGCAGTACTCTTATTCATTTACCTAGTCTCTACATTTTGAGAGTAGCGACTATTTTGTTGGAGGAGTTTTGCCGATGAACTCGCTCATTCACATTTCACCAAGAAAATGATGATCTTCCCTTTGATGCCGAATCCGACCTTCGAGAATTAGAGTATTTGCTTAACCAAGATCCTATCAAGGAAATGGATTTTATTCTCGAAGATTCGATTGATGAAATATCTCTTGATGACAATCTCGTTGATACCATTTTTGAGATGTTCACCGATGAGCATGCTTTTGATTACTCATCCCCACCATTATGGGATGATTATGATGATAATCTTTTTAATCATGAGACCGTTAATGATGATACTTTATTGATGTCCATTTGACTCCAAGAAGAGAAAATCAAAGATTCTAAAATCTTGATTGATGAACTTGATCTTCCTGGATCAAGTAATTTCCTTCCTTTTCCGAGTGTGATCTCGGTATATGTTATGTGGATTTTTCTGAGTTGATGCTTTGCCTTCAACAACAACGAGGACAACGGTATTTATAAGGTTAATTACTATTCATATGAAAACCTCTATGAAGTCACCAAATTGTGCAATTATGGAACAAAAATCTAAGAAGAGGGCCACTAATGCTTCATTTAATTCTTGAGGATTTTAATACTCTCTTTTCGAAATCTTTCCAAAAAGAAGTTCCGGGACTCGGAGCTTTTTCTCTCGTTTTCATACCGAATAAATGAGGGGAAAAAGTTTATTAACCCGGGATTCTAACTTCTAAAAGGTTCATATTCTCTATCTCCAAAATTTTTATCGGAGGCTCATATAGATCTTTTAAAGTCATCTTTAAAAATTCTTGAAAGCCCGATGGAGATTTTTCCTTGCTCTTATGGAGAGGACATCCGAGTCTTGGATGTTCCATGTCTCCATTTATATCCCCCTTGACAAGCACAAGTATGGGGGATTGGGTCAAGCTAAGTGACCTAAACAAGCGCTTCGTGCGGGTGCAACCCTATTGCTTATCTTAGTATATCGTTAAGTAGTAATATGGTAGTTATTATAGTAATTGAATAAGTGTTTTTGTTGTGTTGATGAGGCTGCCTTTTTCTTTTTCTGTGTTTTGTGTTTTGTGTTGTATGTCCAGGAATTCCCAGATTTTTGAAGCCTCTCGTGATCACAGTTTCTTGTCTTCGTCACAAGAAGATTCACATCCTCTGTCTTCATTTGGGAATCCATTATCCAAATCTTATACGACTAACATTTATACTTTAAGCATAATTAATCATACGGCGTAGGATTTCCGTTAGAGACCCTCTTTAAAACATTGAGGACAATGTTTAATTCTAGTATGGGGGATCTTCGATTTGATTGTGCCTGGTAGCGTTGTTTTCACGTAATCTCGTTTTTACCACCAAAATTTCAAAAAAAATGAAAAAAATTTTAAAATTTTCAAAAATAAAATAAGTGTTCCTGCTGGGTAGAATAAGAGTAAATTTTGACTCGATCGAGCGTGTTGAGCTCTAGCTTGTTCCTTAACTTTTAGACTAAGCGTTCGCGGATTGCGAAGAACAAAAAATGATAGAGTTAGTTATGAGTTGGATGCTAAACAAGGATTATTTGAAAATCTTAAGAGCTCATTTTGTGTAATTTGTGCTTATTCTCCCATAATGCTTATAACCCGGCTAATAATACGTGCTATTTTAAAATTAAACTTAAATCAACAGTTTTATGAGAGTATAGTCGTTTATCAATAATTTTAGTTAAATTTATAATTAAATTTCTACAATGGAAATTTTCTCTATATCATGGTAATTATATGTTAAAAAAATTGAACATTGAAAAAAAATGAAAAAAATGAAGTATATAATTATATACTTATGGGCCTTATAAAGTTTGCGGTGGGGATGCATATTGTACGGCACACAACCGATGTTGAAGCCTTCTAAAGAAAGCCCAAGTAAGATAATAATCGAGATTGTTAAAAGTTTGCTGCATTCTTGCCGGCTCACAATCCGATGTTGCAGCTTCTAAAAGGTCGGGATTTCCTTAAGATATGAAAAATTGTATAAGTTTAGTTAAGGTGGATTTAATAAATATAGGGAAATCTCTTTTTCTTAAATTTAATTATTTATTTTGAACTGAGACATTTTATTTTAAGTTTTCTAAAAATGCTATGTTATATACGGGAAACCTAAGAGTCTTTGAAACCGAGGTCCGTGAATCTCGATACTAGGTCGCTATGGGGTGCAAATAGCCCGGTCACTTAGCGCAAGGTGGGTTGTGGCCAAGCACGAAAATCGTACATTGCGGATGATCTGCCTTCAAAACTCTTATTCTCGGGTGGAATGTGAAGCATAGATTTTGGCAAATCCATTGATCCATGGTTGAAATTCAAAATGGCACATTCACCTAAATATAATAATTGGCGGGAGTGAAAAGTTTACAAGTTGCATGTATGAGTAGTATTGCATCTTTAACTCTATTTCTGCGGTGATTTCGTTTTAAGCTTGGTTGGATAAATAAAAGCTAGAAGATTAAAATTATTCCTTTTGGGCATTTTAGGATTGAAAAGGCTTCTTGTTCTATGATCCCTAAAAGTTATAAAAATACAATAAGTCATAACGTTTAGTTAGTTGCTTTATATGAAATGTTACAAAAAAAAAATTTGAGACAAAATGAAAGACAAAAATATGTGTAGGAATAAGTGTATATTTAAAAATGGTAAAAACGGGGCTTTTCAAAGCTATTGATTTTAATTTCCCTTGTCGAACATTAGCTACTTTTCGTGGTTTTTAGTCGTGGGGGATTGAGTGTCTTATTTTTTAAGTGCTACTTGTAGCATTGTCGATGAGTACGCAATAGTTTAGTTATGTGGGCGATTTTTTTGGTATGTGCTTAATTTAAACATTACGTTTTCCATTTAAAACCAGATTAAATGAACCAAAAAACATACAAAATATTATATTTTATTTGTAGGTTTTCATTTATATTGTGCAGAAAACTGGATATCTGAGAATAGGGACGAAAAATAAAGCAAAAACGGAAAAACCAGGCACGGAATGAAAAGCGTGAAAAGACAATGTCAAAAGTCAAACCAAAAGTCAACAAGTCATAGTCCATGTCAAACTCGACAAAGGTCAAGTCAAAGACGAAAGCCGAAACAGAAGAAAAAACTTATTGGGACAACCGTACCAATTAATAGGCGGGGTCAGCACCATTAAGCTTTTATTTTGAAGATTATAAGGACAATATTCTTTTAAAAAGCCTTATACCTTAAACGGCCCAAACACAAAATATGCCTAATGTGGTTTGGACGCTGTTAAGCTTATAACCCATACCCTAACTTTTTGTTAATACTCTACAGGACCATGCATTTGTAAGTTCAAGTATAAAGTCTTGAGGAGCAAATCTGCCAAGCCCATAAACTAGATATACACTACAATGACGTAATTTGGCAATAAACAACACATAACTTGGGGTGGGACCATTTATGCCAAACTTAAACTTCTACCATGTCACTTTAAAATAGAGTGTAACCAACCCTTCCGCAAAACAAAACCATCTTACTGTCCCTTTACTGCAAACCTCGACACTGTTCCTTCACCACCCAAAACATTCCCCATTCTTTCACCCCACCTCACTAAACATCAAAATAACCTTGGCAATCCTTGAAAAGACATTGGTATGAAAACGACAAGTAATCAAGGATTATGATGATTTGACTTTGGGACCAAGGCAATTCAAGGGCCAAAGGCAAGTGTTTACAGAAAACTTAAAACTTTCATAAACTTAAAAGAAAATTGCAAGTATTTAAATGACAGGTATTAAAATGACATGAAAAGTAAATTGCATTAATAAAAATGGTACAAAATTAGGTTTACAAGATTTTACCTTCTAAACACTAAAATTCGACAAAAAAACTAAATAAGCTACAATATGCCTATTTTTACTAAAACTATAAGTCTTTATGGTCTTCACAGTTGTGCTTGTTGTGTTTTCTTTATGAGGAGAAACCCTAGTCAATCTTGGCCCTTGAATTGCCTTGGTCCCAAAGTCAAATCATCATAATCCTTGATTACTTGTCGTTTTCATTAGCCAATGTCTTTGCAAGGGATTGCCAAGGTGTATTTGATGTTTAGTGAGGTGGGGTGAAGGATGGTGATGTTTTGGGGGTGAAGGGAACAGTGGTCGAGGTTGCAGGAAAGGGACAGGGAAGATGGGTTTGTTTTGGCGGGAAGGGTTGGTTACACTCTATTTTTAAAGTGACATGGTAGAAGTTTGAAGGTTTGGCATAAATGGTCCCCCAAGTTATGTGTTGTTATTGCAAATTACGTCCTTGTAGTGTATATGAAAGTTTAGGGCTTGGCAGATTTGGTCCTCAAGAGTTATACTTGTACTTACATGCATGGTCCTTGTAGTGTTTAACAAAAGTTAGGGTATGGGTTATAAGGCTTAACAGCCGTCAACCACATTGGGCCATATTTGTGGTTTGGGCCGGTTAAGGGTATAAGGCTTTTTATAAGACTATTGTCTTATAAGTCTTCAAAATAAAAGCTTAATGGGCTGACCCGGCCTATTAGATGGGTACGGGTTGGCCCATTAAGTTTTTCTTCTGTTTCGGCTTCGTCTTTGACTTTGACCTTTGTCGAGTTTGACTTGGACTTTGACTTTGTTGACTTTTTGGTTGACTTTGACTTTGTCTTTTCCACGCTTTTTCATTCCGTGCCTGGTTTTGTCCGTTTTTGCTTTATTTTTCGTCCTTTTCTCAGATATCCGTTTCCTGCACAATATAAATGAAAACATACAAATACAATATATTTTTTGTATGTTTTTGGTCATTTAAGTCTGGTTTAAATGGAAAACGGTATGTTTAATTAAGCACATACCAAAATCCCCCATACTAAACTATTGCGTGTACTCACGCAATGCTACAAGTAAGCACTTAAAAAACTAAGACACTCAATCCCCCTCGACTAATAACCTCGAAAAGTAGCTAAGTGTTCGAGCTAAGCGTTCATCAAGTGGAATGAAAGAATCAAGAGTTTGAAAAGCCCCGTTTTTACCATTTTTTAAATGTACACTTATTCCTACACATATTTTTGTATTTTTCATTTTTCTCATTTTTAGTAACTAAATATTTGACTTTCGTTATTTTATAACTTTTTGGGATCACATAGAAACAAGATTGCATTTCAATCCTAAAATGCCCCTAAAAAGGATAAATTCATCGTTCCTGACTTTTCATTTATTCCAAACCAAACTTAAAACGAAATCACTGTTAAATATAAGTTAAGACGCTAACACTACTCATATTTAAAACTTGTGAACTTTTCACTCCCAACAATTATTTATTTAGGTAATGTGACATTTTCGAAATTTCACACCATGGATCATACGTTTTGCACAAAGAATCTAGGGCTTCACGTTCCACCCGAGAATTATGTGTTGGAAAGGCAAGATCATCCATGGAGCGACTTTCAAAATCTATGCTTCACATTCCACCCGAGAATAATGAGTTTGAAGGCGAGATCATCCCATGTAGCAATTTTCGTCTTGGCACATCCTAACCTTGCGGCTAAGTGACCAGGCTTTTGACACCCCATAGAGACTAGTATCGAGATTCACGGACCTTCGGTTTCAAAGACTCTTAGGTTTCCCGTATATACATAGCTTTTTTAGAAAAACTTAAAATAAAATAGTCTCAGTTCAAAAGAATATTTAAATTTAAGAAAAAGAGATTTTCCCTATATTTATTAAATCACATTAACTATACTTAATACAATTATTCATTCTTAAGGAAATCCTCGACCTTTTAGAAGGCTGCAACATCGGTTGTGAGCCGGCAAGATGCAGCAAACTTTTATTAGTCTCGGATTATTATTCTTACTATGGGCTTTCTTTAGAAGGCTGCAACATCGGTTGTGTGCCGGCAAGATGCAGCAAACTTTTATAAGCCCATAGTTTATAATTATTACTCATTTTTTTCATTTTTTCATTTTCAATTTTTTTAACATATAATTACCATGATATAGAGAAAATTTCATTGTAGAAAATTTAAGTATAAATTTGAACTAAAATTATTGATATCGACTATACTTCAAAAACTGTTGATTTAAGTTTAATTTTCAAAAATAGCACGTATTATTAGTCCGGTTAGAAGCTTATGGGAGAAAAAGCCACAAATTACACACATGAGCTCTTAAGATTTTCAAATAATCCTTGTTTAGCATCCAACTCATACTTAACTCTATCATTTTTCATTCTTCGTAATCCGCGAACGTTTAGTCTAAAAGTTAAGGAACAAGCTAGAGCTCAACACGCTCGATCGAGTCAAAATTTACTCTTATTCTACCCAGCAGGAAAGTTAAAATTGTGACAAAACACTTATTTTATTTTTGAAAATTTTAAATTTTTTTTCATTGTTTTGAAATTTTGGTGGTAAAAACGAGATTACGTGAAAACAACGGCTACAGGCACAATCAAATCGAAGATCCCCCCATACTAGAATTAAACATTGTCCTCAATGTTTTAAGAAGGGTCTCTACGTAAATCCTAAGCCGTTTATTAAGTATGCTTAAAGATAAATGTTAGTCGATAAGATTTGGATATTGGATTCCCAAAATGAAGCTGAGGATGTGAAGCTCTTGTGATCGAAGGACAAAACTGCGAGCACGAGAGGCTTCAAAAATCTGGGACATCCTGGACATACAACACAAAACACAAAACACAAAAAAGGAAAAAGGCGAGCCTCATCACACAACAAAAAACACTTATTCATTACTATATAACTACCATATTACTACTACGATTATACTAAGATAAGCATGGGTTGCCACCCACGAAGCGCTTGTTTTAGGTCACTTAGCTTGACCTAATCCCCCCATACTTGAGCTTGTCAAGGGGGATAGAAATGGAGACATGGAACATCCAAGACTCGGATGTCCTCTCCATAAGAGCAAGGAAAAGTCTCCATCGGGCTTTCAAGAATTTTAATGACTTTAAAAGCTTTAGAGCCCCGATAAGATAATTTTGGGAGAAGAGAAGTATGAACTCTTTTAGAAGTTAGAATCCCGGGGTTATAAACTTTTTCCTCATTTTTCGGATGAAAACGAGAGTAAAGCTCCGAGCCCGGGAACTTCTTTGTGGAAAGGATGTTCATAAACAGGAGGATTAAAATCCTCAAGAATTAAAGAAGCATTAGTGGCCTTCTTTACATTTTTTTCCATAGTTGCACAATTGGTGACTTCAAAGAGGTTTTCATGAATGAGTATACCCGTATTAAATACCTTGTCCTCGTTGTTGGTTGAAGGCAAAGCATCAACCTCAGAAAAATCCTCATAAAAAACCGAGTCACACTCGGGAAAAGGAAGGAAATTACTTGATCCAGGAAGATCAAGTTCATCAATCAAGATTTTAGAATCTTTGATTTTCTCTTCCTTGGAGTCAAATGGATCATCATAAGTATCATCATTAACGGTCTCAAGATCAAAAAGATTATCATCATAATCATCCCATAATTGCGGGGATGTGTAATCAAGAGCATGTTCATCGGTGAACATCTCAAAAATGGTATCAACGAGATTGTCATCAAGAGAATTTTCATCAATCGAATCTTCGAGAATAAAATCCATTTCCTTGATAGGATCATGGTTAAGCAGATACTCTATTTCTCGAAGGTCAGATTCGGTATCAAAGGGAAGATCATCATTTCTTGGTGGAAATGTGATATGAGCGAGTTCATCGGCAAACTCCTCAACAAAATAGTCGCTAATCTCAGAAATGTAGAGACTAGGTAAAGAATAAGTGGTACTGCCACTTAAGGAATTATGAAAAGGAGGGAGAAGAGATGAATGATTACTATTTCCCGGCAGAAATGAATCACTTGCGAGATAAGCTTCGAATTCTTCCTAAATTAAATCACTTTCTTCGAGGGAGATAAGTGTGGGGGGAAGAAGAAGAAGACTTGGTCTCAGGTTCCAAAATCGGAGTGGGATTGCCACTCGATTGATTATCATGATACGGAGGGAGATCTTTGGTTTTATCAAGATTTAGCAAGTTCTCAATAATGTCTTCCTCCGGATCAAAGATATCATCATTAACTTCCGATAAAGTTAAGTCGGGATAAGAAGAAAAAGGAGAAGTGGGATTGCCACTTGGATGATTTGTTACAAACGAATCTTCATGAATTTCCTCATGTGAAACATTGTAGAGATCAATCATGTTGATTGATTCTTGATGAGGTTCGTTTGAATAGCTTGAAGTGTCATTTCTCATGTTCAAGATTAGTCTTTCATTACCGTCACGGAGAATCATTTCTTCTCCATGAACGTCAATCAAAGCACGAGCGGTACGTAAGAATGTTCTACCCAAGATGAGGGGGACTCGAGGATCGCTTTCATAATCAACGATGACAAAATCAGCCGGGAATGTGAACTTTCCAACTAGAACAAAGACATCTCTTACAATTCCTTTAGGAGTGCAAATATATCGGTTAGCAAGTTCAAGAGTCATTTGGGTGGAAATAAGCTCGGGTAAACCTAACTTTTTCCACACCGAGAGTGGCATCAACTTTATGCTAGCACCTAGATCAGCTAAGGCTTTGCACTTGAGCTCTCTAAAACCACACGGAATGAGAAATTTCCCAGGGTCACCTAGCTTTTCGGGTAGCTTCTTTAGGATAACCGCTGAGCAATTTTCATTAAGGGGTGTGTTTGCCAATTCAATAAGTTTCTCCTTGTTGGAAAGGTGAGACTTAAGCATCTTTTGATATTTTAGGATTAAAATCAATGCATCGACAATAGAGATATTGATGTGAAGTTGTTTAAACATGTTCCAAAATTTATGGATTTGGACTTTATCTTTTTCTTTTTGTTTCTCTTGGTTCATTCTAGACGGATAAGGGATATGAGGATAACGAGGATCCCTTTGGTGAATCACAAAGTTTCTTTAAGAAGGAGGTTTAGCTTTTTGTACTTGAGGAGGTGGGACCTTAATGGTATACTCACCATGTTCCGGGTCCGTTAAAGTCTCCTCTACACGTTCATCCTTCTCCGGATTAATGAATGGAGGAGGCATAAGAATGGTAGGTCCATCAAGAACAAGACAACTTTGAGTGGTAATGGCTTTCAATTCACCCTTCGGGTTAGCAACGATGTTGCTAGGGAGAGATCCCGTACCTGAGGTAGAAGCGGTGTTCATTTGAAAGTAACTAGCCATCATGTTCTTAAGCTCATTAGTTTGATTTGACATTGAAGCTTGAATTGAAGATTGCATTTCATTCCTTAACTCATTGTTCACATTATTAATTTGAGCTTGCATGGCTTTCATGTTAACATTATTTATTTTCTTAAATTTTTCCAACTCATTTAAAGGAACAATTTGGTTTTGTTGAATTGGAGCTTGATAATTTGCATTTTGATTGAAATTTTTTCCTTGGTTATATCCTTGAGGTTGGCTAAAATGTTTTTGATTATTTTTCCCGTTTGGTTGAACAAAACCCGGTGGTCTTGTTTGATTAGCCACACCTTGAGGACAATAACCGGCAATACCCTAATTGTAGTTACCCGCGGCTGCTGCAACGTATCCTTGGATATTATCTTGATATTCCAGGAAAGTTGTGGTATATCATATATCATAACACGAGGTCGATTCTTGGACTTGGCTAGTTTCAAGAGAGAGAAACACATGAGAGGTTTTCTAGAGAGAGAAACAAGTGTGTTTAAATGGAAAATGAAAAATGACTAGCTCACCTCTTCCAAAGTTGGAAGAGGCTTATATAGTTCTTACAATATATCGGGTATTAGTACCCGGTTAATTACCAAGGAAGAAAAGAATGAACCATCACTTGATTTCACTCGAGAAACAATCGATTTGTTTCGTGAATTGCGGACCTTGGATTTGTTTTTGATAATCGTCAACACATCTCGAGTACTTTTTTCCAAAAGATTACCACCGGCGGCAGAATTCAAGGAATCTTGGTCGGTTGGGTTTAAGGCATTGTAGAAGGTATCAAGTTGGTGCAATCGTAAAAACCGTGATGAGGCAACACAAGGAGAACCTTTGTAACATCCCATGCTCATAGAAACGATTCACCAAAACGTTGTTGAGGAAGTGGAAATTTCATTTCGAATTTGTCGTTCTTGAGGGAGGCAAGAATTCATTATGAATTTGAAACAAGATCATCCCAAGGAGAAATAGAACGAGGGGGTTCTTCTTCGAAAGCCACGAACGAGCTGGCCCCCGCAAGAGAGAATGGAAAAAGCATAAGCTAATTCGCCGAGTTAGCACATCCTAGTATTTATTGAGAGGTTATTTTGTAAACCAACGAATTGATCACAGGATGTCTTTCTCAAGTTCATAAATTGTCCAATGTCATCATATAATGAGACTATCTGAGCTCGAATGCTCAGCAAGAATTGGTGGAACCACAATTGCCTCTGCATAACCCTCAGTGGGTGCACGGAGCAATTCCACCATAGTACGTTGATCGGCCATCGTATCTACAGGAGATTCTTCAAGAGAAAAAGGTTCGACTCTTTGTTTGAACGTCTACGTTATGACAACACGATTTGAAGATAATCAACTTGCTTCACGGTAGCTCTCTAAAAGAAAAACGCACAAAGGAGCGGAGGAGCGGGAAAGCGCGAAGCTATTAAAAACCTTTTCCTTTCGGGTCGTAGTTCATCGGAACAACCCTCCTTATACCCCTTTTATAGTTTGTTTATCAATAAAAGGTGAGCCGTACTTCACAAGTGACACAAATGCAAGTTTTAAATATTTTGTTTGGGAACTTATTATGATAATGTTCAAGTTGAGAACATTATATTGATGATGATTTTTATTATTAAGGACAATGTTTTTATATTTTTTGATTTTTCTTTAAAAAGAAATGGAAAATATTTTTATATTTTTATAAAAATAAGAAGAAAATATTCACAAACGAAATTGATAACTTCACGAGGGAAGGGTCTTCAAACACTAATCTTCAAACGTTCACGATAATCGTTCACACCTCCCCGGCAGCGGCGCCAAAATAATAACCGACCTTTTTGAGGTTACTTATATATCAATTATAGTATACGTATTCCGAAAGACTCAAAGAAATTCCTTTTGACCAAAGGAAAATCAAAAATCTCCCGCGTCGTTTCCCAACGAGGCGTGAATTGAGAATCGGTCGAGTTCATGATCGCGTTTTTTAATGGTTAAAGATTTTTAGGTTGGGATTTCTATTTCTAATAATAATAAGCAAAGAAAAGTAAGAAAAACCTAAAAACGAAAGCAAATAATGTATTTAAACCTAAAAACGAGAACGGGGTCCTAAACCCGTTCTTTAAAAAACCAAAGTCTACAATATTAACCCTACGAGAGCAAATTTAATTTTCCTAGATGCTAATTGATAAAAGAAAATTTTAAAAAAAAGAATTATATTTTTTTGATTTTTTAATAATTTTTTATGAATTAAAAACAGTTTTAAAAAGAAAAATTGATAAAAAATACTAAATAAATCGGGAAAAATCTGAAAAAATGCAGAAAAGTAGTTTAAGCTATGCTGGATGCAAGAAAAATAAGAGCCTTGAAAAATGGCTTAAAAATAAGCCAGAAATAAGCCCTAAATGGCTGATAAGCAAAACAAGGAAAATGTGTATAAAAATAAAATGGTACCAAGTATGACCAGATGGTCCTACTGGTACCAATGGTTAGTGTGTGTTTGAGGTGAGACTTGTGGGTGTGAAAGGGGAGGTCCAGGGGTCGAATCCTTGGGCCTTCCTTTTTGCAAATTTATAAAACTAGTTAAAATAAGCAACTTTAAAAAAGTGAGTTTTTACTAAAACTTAAAAATAAGCTAAAATAAGCAAAACAAAATGTCAGTTTTGAAAATTTTACACTAAGTCTTAAAGTCTAAAATGTTAAGCATTTTCAGACAAAATAAGCTAAGGAAAATGAAAAATAAGCAATGATAGATAATCAATTACTCCTAATAAGCACTATGCACAAAAACAAGCTAAGAAAATCAGACAGATAAGCACAAAAAGAAGCAAATAAGCTCAGGGCTAATCACTGCATACAAACAGCCAAAGGGACAACTTTTTGGGCTTAAATTTTAAGCCCTTAAAGGATCTTTATGGAAATGCAGCTTATACTACTTGAAAGATTGGCTTATGGGCTTTTAAAATCACCAAAGAAATTAAGGTTTGAAAAACAAATAAACTAGGAAAAAGGCTAGTGAAAAGTGCTGAACACAAAGATTGCTTGGTTTTTGGTTATCTAAAAAAACAATGGGCAACTGCAGACCTAATAATAAGCTAGAAAATAAGACCAAAAGCCAAACTAAGCTAAAACAGGTAATCATTAACAATCAAAGAGCTTATGCTCAAAAAGGCAGAAGCTAAAAATAATTTTAAGGGAACTAAATCTGAAAATGAAAAAGGCTTGTTAACTATGAAAAACACTTTGACAGAATTGACTTGAACAAAAATGAACTAAAGGGTACTTTACACTACTGCATTTGACTCTTTAAAAGGACACATAAACAACACTCTAAAGCTGGTTTTAACAGCTTAATCAAATAAGCAATTTTAGAACTGTTTTTGAACCACAGATTGAGACACCTAGTAGAAAAAACTTAAAAACTCATTTTTATCCTTAAAAACCTTTTGAAATTAGCTTAAAACAACTAAAAAGGGTTTGCCAAAGGTGGCAAAGTGACCCAAATGATTTAACAAACTGTTTTGACCCACTTTATATGTTACCCTAAACACCCCTTTAAGTTTGAAAAACCAAATTTAAGCTTGATTTACCAATATTTAAGCAAATAAATTTAAAGACAGATAGAAAGCAATAACTAATAAGCAATAAGTAGTAATAAAAGCACAAGAATAAGCACTATATTAAGCAAACTAAAATAAGTAAATTCAAAGGCAAATAAGTCAATTTTAACATAAAACTTAAAGAAAGGACATAAAAGCAAATAACAAACATAAATAAGCATAAATAAATGACATCAAAGCAATAAATAAAGACAAATAAAGCATAAAGAACATAAATAAGCACAAATATGCTGAAAAGTAGCAGTTGTAAGCACTAGGTACAGTAAACAAGCAGAAATTTGAAAAATGAGAAAAACTCACAAGTGTCCAAGCTTTTTGGCAAGACAATAAGCCTTAAACAGCTTATAAACCTTTCCTATAGCTTCCCAAGAAGCACTAACCCAAGGCCATCTAGAATTTACCTTGCTCTATGTGTTTTCTTGGTGATTTTTGTGATTTTTTGGTTTTTAGGACATAATTAAAAACAAGTGCTTATATAAGCTTTCAATGGTTCAAAAGATTATACAAGAGCTTAAAAAAAGTAATTAAATGACAAGTAAGTAAATGACAATAATTAAGGAAAACACTTTAAAATTTCATTAATCTTAAAAATTACAATGCAAGAATTTAAATGACAGTAATTAAAATGACATGAAAAGTAAATTGCAGTATTAAAATGGTACAAATTTGTTAATACAAAGCTTGGACTTAACAAAATTCGACAAAGGAAACTAAACTACAAGGGTCCTATATTTATACTAAAATATCCTAAGTCTTGAGACTCTTCTTGTTGTGTTTCTTCACTGAGAGAGATCAATAGCTGTGTTTGTTGTGTGAGAGAGAATCCAAAGCAAATCTCAGCCCTTATTTTTTCTTGGTGCCCAATCCATATGATTATAACCCTTAATTTCTGTTGTCCAATAAGATGTTGAGGGATTGCCAACATGGCAATTGGTGTTTTGTGAGTGGGGTAAAGGTAGAGGGTGATGTTTTTTGTCTGAGGTTGCAAGGTTTGAGGTTGAGAGTGACAGGGAAACAATATTAATGGTGTTTGGCGGGAAAAACTTTTTCATATGTCAGTTTTGGGTGTAGGGTAATAGTTTGGGGGCGTTGGCACAATTGGTCCCTCAATATGTATAAGGTGTTTGCAATTTCAGTCCTTTGTGGTGATGAAGTTTGGGGAACTTGGCAATAATAGCCCAGTATATTGCTTTTACACCCACAGTCCTTGAAGGACTAACAGTGTAGGGTATAAAAGGGTGGTATGGGTTAACAGGATTAAAGGTTAATGGGTAATGGTTTGGGCCTTTTTGTATTGTTTGGGCCGAGAGTAAATTTAAAGGGGAATTAGGCCATTTAAGCCTTAAAGGCTTATAAGTCTTGGTAATAATAGCTTAATGGGCTGCCCCGACCCATTGGATGGGTACGGGTGGCCCATTAAGTATTTCTTCATTTTAGGCTTCAGCATTGACCTTTGACTTTGTCGGGGTTGACTTGGACTTTGACTTTGATTTTGACCTTTGCTTTTTGACTTTAGTTGACTTTGACTTTTTCACGCTCTTCCATTCCGTTCTCGATTTTATCCGTTTTGGCTTGATTTTTCGTCCTTTTGTCGGATATCCGTTTCCTACACAATATAAATGAAAACATACACATACAATGTATTTTTGGTACGGTTTTGGTCATTCAAGTCCGGTTTTAATGGAAAATGATATGTGTAATTAAGCACATACCAGTGGATCTTAGTAGTGTTTCTTCTTGTGATGGATGTGCATGTTAGGCCTTAGAAAACCAGCTTTTGTTTGTATCGCTGTTGATATGTCTAGGAAAACATGATTATGTAGAAAGGATACCATCGGGTAACAGTCTTCATACTACATTGCCC
>BQNB010117877.1:0-16471 GCA_026074375.1 Tanacetum coccineum
AAGAAAAATATAAAAAGTATAAAAAAGAGAAAAAGGAAAATAAGGAAAAATATAAAAATAGATAGAGAAATAAAAGTGTCTAAAATTGGTGAAACGGGGCATTTCAAAACTATTGATTTCTTAATCCTCTTAGATGAGCACTTAGCTACTTTTCGAGGTGATTAGTTTAGAGGGATTGAAATTTTTTGTTTTAAGTGTGTATTTATAACATTGCGTGAGGAGACACGACAATAGCTTAGTATCGGGGATTTTGGTATGTGCTTAAATACACATACCTTTTACCTAATAAAACGAGCTAAAAAGACCAACAATAAATGAAAATGACATAAAAATGCATTGTATATGTGTATTTTGTGATTTGTGTCTTGCAGGTATGAATATTAAATAAAAGGACAAAAACGAAGCAAAATCGGACAAAACCGAGCATGGAAAAGGAAAGAGCGTGAGAAATCAAAGTCGAAGGCATAAACATCCTTAATGGGCCAACCCGTTCTCATTTTAATTGGCCGGGTCAGCCCATTAACATGCTATCCATAAAACCTTAAGCCTATTATAAACCATTAAATCAAATCCATAAATCCATTTTACCAAATTCATTATCCTTTATGCTGGCCCAACTCATAATAACCAAAGCCCAAACCCAAGTCAAATCTTATACCCGGGTCAATAAGATATAACAAAACATAAGTTACTGTTCACCCATTGTTTTTCCCTCCCATTTCACCCAACCAGGGTAAACCTCTCCTCCACTCCACACACACGAGTACTTCTAGAAGCCTGACACACGCCTGACATCACCCCATTTAGCCACGTTGGCAACCCTGAGCATAATGATTGGTTGAGAAACGTGTTTAAGATCCAAGGGCTCAGATGAGTGAGATGGAATCAAGGGCTTGGATTAATGACTGAAGACGCTCCTAGAGGTCCTAGAACATTATGCTTCTTGCTATAAATAAGGCTTAAGATCACACAGAGCAAGTTGTCTAGCTTTTTTGTAGTGTAGGGGTAGCTTAGTAGTAGCTTTCGCTTATTTTAGCTTATTAATGTCTTTTATGTAATTTATGTTTTTCTTAAGCTTGTAATCACCTTTGAATTAATAAAATTCCATTTTACTTTTTTGTGTTTATGTCTTTACTTTTAAGCACTTTTGTTCAAATCTAGTTTACATGTGACTTATAAGTTTCAATAAGCTCTTTTTACTTACAAGCTACTGCTTATTCACTTAAGCTTAGCTAAAAGATTAAGTGAATAAGATTTCCATTTTGATAGTATCAAAATTCATTTAATAAGCCATTTGGAAGATAAGCCAGAAATGGATGGGCTTATAGGGCTTATTCTTAGCTTATTATTAAGCTAGCTTGTAGATTAGCTCATTTGAGCATTTGTTTGATCCTTGTTTGAGCTAGGATCAAGGTATGCTATCTTTTCACTTTATTTAGCTTATTATTGGAACTGCTTATAAATCTGCTTATTTGTTCTTATTAATTCTTATATATGCTTAGTCTGCCTTTTGTCAGCTTATTGTGTTAGTTTAAAAGCATAGTTTTAAGTTTCAAAAGAGTTTAGATTCTAACTGTTTGATTTTAGTTAAAATTGTTTAATTTAGTTTAGCTTATTAAGTTGCTTATTGGTCCAAATCCTTAGCTTATTTTTCATAAATATTATTAGTTAATCATCTGTTTTCAAGTATTAAGGTTATTTAGAATCTGTTTGAGTTTAAAAATTGATTTCAAGAATTTAAAGGGGTGTTTGGCACAAGCAGTTTTAACTTAGTTAAAACTGCTTGTGTAGATTTTGGTCTTCAAGTCAATTTGTAAAAGCTTTAACTAGATCTATAAGATAAAATTTGTTTTTGTTAAGTTTTTATTTCTATTTTGTCAAATGCTCAAGTTTATAGTTTTAAAGTTTACTTAAAAAGCTCATTTGTCAAAATTCTTAAAAGCTTGCTTAAGTTGGAATTTTTGTGTCAAAATGGGTGTCAAATACACCTATCTTTAGTTTTCTTTTAATTTGAAAAATCCTCTGGTGCAATTGAGTTGAAATCAGTCAATTAGTATAGTTTATTAGTATGTTTTTAGGGGCTGTTTATGCAGCTTATTTTTTCGTATCTCTAGCAACATAGCTAATTAAGGATTAATTTGGTTGGATTAAGCTTAGTACACTATAAGTTCCATCTGTTTTTAGGTTTTAGCTTTATAATTTGCTTATAATTTTGAAAATAAAGTATTTTTTTTTTTTTGATTGTTTCATTAGGTATATATTTTTATTGAGGGGGGAGGTGAGGGTTCGGGTTCCTAAATTTATGTTCAAATCAGTCATTATTCATAAAAAGGCCAAAAACAAATGGTAGTTTGTTGTCATTTTCATCTGCCTTAAGCTACTTATTTCTTTTCCTTTTTTCTTATTACTTGCTTATTTGAGTCATTAGAGTTTAAGTTTTTATCTTTTTTCAAGTTTTAGCTTATTCCAAGTGCTTATTAGTAAAATAGCTTAGTTTAAAATTTGAAAAAAAGTCCTTTAAAACTGTTTATGAACCCAACTGTCTTAATGCAGTTGGTAGTTTGTTAGCTTATTTTGTTTGCTTATTTTTAATCCCTAGTGCTAATTAGGTTAAGGTCTTAATCTGTTTTAGTTTGCAGCTTATCCTTAGTGCTTAATTGTCTTAAAACTTAGCTTGAAATCTGTCATTTGTCTTTTTGAGTCTGTCTTAAGTCTGCTGTCTAAATGAGTTTTGAGACTTTTTCAGCTTATTTTGGTGGTTTATATTAAGTCTTAAATTTAAGGTCAAATCTGTCTTAATCTCCAAAAAAACCAAAAATTAATAGTTCATAAGGGGGGGGGGGACTGGTCATTTGCTTTCTAAGCTTATTTCTTAACTTAATTGCTTAATGTGTCCTTTGGCTATAGGGTTCATCTGTTTTTTGGTTTTTAGCTTTTATTTAGCTATTGAGTCTTTAGAAGTTAGCTTAAAAAGTTGTCATTAGACTTTAAAAAAAAAACGGTTAGGTGTCGCTGTCTTAAGTATTTTTAAGTATCTGTAAATCTTATTTTAATTGCTTATTTTAATTCCCATTTGCTTATTAGGTATAGTTCAATATCTGTTTTTGCTTATTTAGTTTGCTTATAGGTTGTTGTTTAGCTTTTTGGTCATTCTAAGTCTTAACAGTTTTTCTATGTGTCAAAGTATAAATAAGCTACATATTTTTTTCAGTCGTTTCGGGCTTATTTCAAAGTTTTGAAAAAAAGTTCATTTATTAAAGTTTTTTATTTCAGCTTATTTAATAGCTTTTTCAAAAAGAAAAATAAAAATAAAATGTTTTGCAAAAAGGAGGTCCACGGGTTTCGAACCTGCGACCTCCCCCTCACAACACACACACTACCACTGCGCCCTTGGGTCTTTTTCATTAACTCTTTGCAACATTTATTATTAGTACACAGTTTTAGTTTTGAGCTTATTGAGCTTGTTGAATTTTCACAGCTTATTCGAATAAGCTGTGAGTTTTGTTTTTCTTCCAAAACCTTTAGAATAAGTTTTAGTATTTTTCTGAATTTTTTCATAATTTTCAGTTTTCATTTAATAGTTTAAATTGAATTTTTAGTTTAAAAAGCTTTAAAAATAGTTTTAAAAATAATAAAAATACAAAAAATATATTTTCTTTTTCTAAAAATTAATTTTAGTCATTTTAGCTTAGAAATTTGCGTTTTTATTTTTCTAGAGTTTTATTTGATAATATTTCGTTAGTCCGTTAGTCATTTTGTCGTTATTTTTTTAATTTATGTCTTTATTTTTAGTTTAGTTTGTCTTTTGTGTTTTTCCCTTTTCGTTATTAGATTAGAATCCAAACTTAAATCTTTAATAATAATCAAGCTCGGTACCCGTGTTGATTACTTATTATTCTTTCCTAAGAATAATTTGTAGGATACTTTATATATATACATATGTATATATATATATACATATGTATATATATATGTATATTATACAATATATATTTGAGGGTTATTTGTTTGATACGTATTTATACGAACATCAAAATGGCGCCTCTGCGGGAGAGAGTTGTAGCGATTTTTGCGGGATTGTTCGTGTTTGAGCCTTGAAGATCCTTTCCCCGTGAAAGTTTTCATTTTATTTTATATAAAAATACAAAAATATTTTACATTTCTATTCTTATTTTCTTTTATTTTAATATTAAAAATAACCGTTTGTTAATTGTCGTTTCGGCTCATCTTTAGTTAACAAACTATAAGAGAGGTATAAGGAGGGTCGATCCTACGAACTTTGACCCGAAAGGAGAAGGTTTTTAAAATACTTTGCGCTTAACCGCTCCTCCGCTTCTTTATACGTTTTCTAGAGAGCTACCATACACTTTTGACTTTCGGTTACCAAAAATATTTTTCTTGTTTAAAATACATAAAAAATTCAAAAAAAAATACTCTTCTTAATCTCATTTGTTTAATTCTTATGTCGACATTCACCCCACGTAGTTATTTTAAGTGTGGAGGCCCGTTTGGTGATATTTTTCAACGGTGTACTTGTGTGCGGTGGAGAAGAAATTATATGGATGAAGTTTGTTCTGTATGCTGTTTTGGAGATGGAGATTCATTCGCTTATGATCCAAATCCGAATTCTTTCAATGATCATCCAAATTTTTCCGACCACCCTCCACAACCCAGTACGAATCATACTTGTGCGAGTTATGTGGGAACGATTCTCACTACGGTTATGATTGTCCACTACGGTTCTCGCTTGTCTATGAGTGGGAACCGAGCTACAATCAAAACTTTAGTGACAATTTTTACCCACAAAATTCACAAAGTTACCTACAACAATATCTTTGTTGTGAAAACTGTGGGGGTCCTCATGAGACTTTTCAGTGTCAACCAATGAATCAAAATTACTATGAACCTAAACCTTGCTATAATTCTAATTCTTCCAGTTTTGACCAATTTTAACCCCCGCAGTGTTGCGTCATTCATCAACCCCCTCAAGAAACGAGTACGGAAATGTTGCAAGCTAGAGAAAATCTAATGGAAGATATACAAGCCTTTTTAAAGAAGTATGATCAAATACCTCCTAAAGAAAAGAATATGGCTTTATTGCTAGCTGAGGAGAGATTTCTTAAAATTAAGCAAGTTATGGAAGAAGAGCAAAATCAACCAGAGAATATACAAGAATTGCTACTCAAACTTATTAATGATTTGCAAATTCTTAATGGAATTCAACTAAAACAAGAAGAGTAGGCAGCTAAAGTTAATTCTCAATATTAGAAGCCTCTTATTTTCTATGATGACGATGATGACGATGACGAGGAAAGTTCTATTCCTTTGAGAGATATTATTTCTGAACATCATCTGTCAGTTGCAATCACACCTGACTTACAGATTACGAACTCTCTTATATTAGAGGATGAGCATCTTAACACTATTCCGGAAACGGAATCGGACAAAGAGAATGAGTCTAGTTTTAAGGACCTTAACCTAACCCCAAGTGAGTCCGAGGATTTATCTGAGGATTTATCCGATAATGAAAGTGAGTGTGATGTGCCCGTTTGTGATGATTCTTTTCCTAATTTTATGACTTTCTCTAATCCTCTCTTTGATTCTAACGACGATTTTACCTCTAGTGACGACGAGTCATTTTCTAAGGAGGACGTTCCGAAGGAAAATTTCAAAATTTATTCGAACCCTCTTTTTGAATTTGATTAAGAAATCATTTTTAGTAAGATAGATTTGCTTTATAATGAGATCGATTCAATTCCACAAGGAAATGATAATGATCACTTTAATGCCAAGTCTGATCCTATAGAATCTTTGCTTAATCGAGATACTTCAATGGTTTCTTCTTCTAAGATTGACTCTTTTCTCGAGGAGTTCTCCGGTGAACTCGCTCATATCGATTCAATTCCACCGGGAATTGATGAAGCCGACTTTGATCCAAAGGACTATATTCGTCATGTTGAGAAATTGTTATATGATAATTCATCTCCTCGACCTCCGGAAGAACTTAATTCTAAGATTCCTGATGCTATTATCGAATCTTTCTCCCCATCTCCTATCCCCGTTGAGGATAGTGACTCTCTTATAGAGGATATCGATATATTTCTTGCTCCAGATGACTCGATACCACTGGGTATTAAGAATGGCGACTATGACTCGGAGGGGGATGTTCTTTTTCTTGAAGAATTACTTAACGATGATTCTATTTCCCTTCCTGAGTATGAATTATTTCACGTTGAATTTTATAATTTTCCATCATCTCCTCGTCCTCCTGAAAAACCTCCAGATGATGATGTTTACTTTGATATTGAGCCCAATACGAGAGTTTTGACTACAAAAGTGGTGGATGATATTTTTGATAATTCAACAAGAGAACTTTATGTTCATGTGCCTAATGTTATACCCACTCTTCCCACCCTTTATCCAGTGTTTGACACTTTACTTCCATTTTCATCAGAAAATGAGGACAAAGTTTTCAATCCTGGAATTCTCATTTCAAAAGAGGAGAAATCTCCTCATCTTCTATCTAATCGGGGTTTTAAAGTTTTTCAGCTTATTAATGATTCCGAAAGCCCGATGATGATCTATGGAGAGGACATTCCTATCTTGGATGTTCCGTTTCTCCATTTCTATCCTCCTTGACCGGCTCAAGTATGGGGGATCGAGTCAGGCTCAAGACTCGGTTAACAAAAATAAGCGCTTCTCGGGAGGCAACCCGTGTTTTCAATATCTTCTTTTTCTATTTTTTAATAAGTGTGATGTGAGGAGGCTCGCCTCTTCCTTTCTCGTGTTTCGTATTTTCTGTTTTATGTCCAGGATTGCCCGGATTTTAAAGGCTCTCGTGCTCATGGTTTTGTCCATCGTTCACTCAAGTTTCTATCCTTCGTATGCTTATTTATTGGAATCCGATATCCTAGATCTTATTGACTAACGTTTATCTATTAGCATAATTAATAAACGACTTTAGATTGCGAAGAGACCCATTAATATTTAGATTATGCCTTGAAATTAGTATGGGGGTAACAGTCTCACATTGAGGACAATGTGTAGTTCTAGTATGAGGGGTATCTTTCGATTTGATCTTACTTGCATTTGCCTTGTCTTCACGTAACCTTGTTTTTGCCACCAAAAATAGCAAACATATGCCAAAATAAAAAAATTTCAAAAATAGAATAAGTGTTTTGACACGTAGTTTTGTCTTTTTAAGAATAAATTTTGACTTGATCGAGCATGTTACGCTCTAGCTTGCCCCTTAACTTATATAAATTGAAGCTTTTGCTAGTCTTTTATACAAGAAGCTTTAAAACGCGAATTCTAGCTTGAAAAAAAAGCCAAGAGTTTGCAAGTTTCCATAATAGACTTTCAATATGCAAAGTTTGTTTTAATAGACTAAGCAATCGCGGATCTTTTTAGTAAAGATTTTAAATTTGCAAAGAACGAGAAATGATAGAGTTTTATGTAACACCCCTAAAATGGGTCGCAGCGGAATATGATATTCCGGGGGTATTACTTCATAGATCAATAGCACAAGAGATGAGAACGACCTCTAAAATAGTCGTTTGAAAACAGATACATTGGATATCATATATGGTTTGTTACAAAAGCCCATAGGCTTAAATTGTTCAGCTTGAAAAGTAAATATTTCACAACATAACAATATCCCAAAATATAATGCACGCAAATCTTTGTAGTGATATGACTTCAAAAGACGACCATCCAATGTACCCATGACTTGCACCTTATTGACTTGAGAAACATGTTTAAAATGTCAACAATAATGTTGGTGAATTAATAAGTTTATAAATTTAATAAAGCGGATAGCAAGATTTCCCTGTAATAGAGCACCGAATACAATATCACAAAAATGTATTACGAAATGTACTATGCTCATGACACCGAAGCTAAACAATGTATGTAAATATATGAATGATTGTGCCCAATGTAGATGTTCAACCCGTAACATCTATGAGTCCAAATGGTATACGTTCATCATTTCTGGCCAGCCGGTAAACTAGCAAGCGCTACTTGCCCGAACGGGGATGTTAATCCCAAATAGATCTATTCATATCATTCATGCTTACAATCTAGTAATTAACAGTCCATGATGATGGGCATAGTGGGTTATAGCTACTTAGGCAAACTCGTAATATTTGAATTAAAATGTACTTGCATCCATTTTGTAAAACAAACATGATCTCATCCCCAAGATTTGATAAATGATTTAAAAGAGTAAGATGGGCACTATAAACTCACATCAAGTAATGATAATGGAATAGCAAGGTAGTGGCATGAAAAACGATGCAAAAGAATTTATCTGCAACCTATGTAAAAATAATACATATTTACTAAACAGAAAATATAAAACTAAATATTTACAATTCGTCCCTACTGTGTGCTTGAGCTCTATTTAAAATAATGACGTTTTAAATTAAATTCTTATGTTAAAGTGTTCAACTTTATTGGGTCAAAGCATTCAAAATATAAACACGTAATTTACGATATTGGACTTTTTGGATACTAGGTCACCGATACTCTAAAACATTAGTTTAATTCGGCCCTTGGTTCGGTCCCTAAGTGCGTCAAATAAATCGGCTAATTTGTGACAAAACTAAAACAAATGTGTTAGAGAAAAAGTTAAGTTTTATTTCTAAAATCCGTGTGACACACGTAGCGTTTTAGGATAAATTTTCAGATTCGTTACTTAACGAAAATGTCAACTAACAACAGGTTTAATAACCTAACTAGGTCGTCTACAACTGTTGTTAAGTAAGTCCTGTCCAAAAAGGCCGTTTATTGGGTCGAAATTGTGGCTAAAGGTAGGTGTGTCGCGGCTGGGTTTGCAAAACAGAAAAATAATGATTTTTGGATAAGCGTTTTAGCGCGCAACAGATTTTAATCTCAGTTCGCGACTTTAATACTCAACATTATGACGAGATAAAGGTACCGTTGTAAACTAGTCCAGGTGGATTATAATTCATCTTTTATAGGTTTAGTGTGTCGAGGTTATTAACGGGATCAAAAATGGGTCGAACGGTAGGTGCATGCACAAGCAGTCATGACTGTTTGCACACAAGGTGTTCGATGAATTGTCGACACCTGTGACGAATAGCCAACTTCATACGCGATTTGTGAGCAGGTTACTAAACGAAAAGGGGTGGTTTTTATTCCAAATTAAATATGGTACTACAGGCTTTAAGTAACAGTATTTGATTCGTTTTTACATTAGGTATGGATGTCGCAATAACCTAAGAAAAAGGGCCTTGTTGGCCGTTTTAAAACAGTGGGAAAGTAGTAGTTTCCATCGTCTATCTTTAAGTGCTTCTACTTTTGTCGTTACTTGACGAAAATCAGTGATTCCAGGGGCAAAACAAATCCTCACATGTCTTTTATAAGTACTAGTTTAGGTTTGATTTTATGCCCTCTCCTAGTGGTCAAATGATGTTCCCAAACTCACAAGTGTGGGCTGCATTTTATCACAGGCTTTACACATGCGTTTTCTTTCTAACCAATTAGTGAGCCCAAGCTACAAAAAGGGGCTGATTTCTACACCCATTGCCCTAGCATAAGCATGGTCTATCTCTTATTGGTCACTTAACAAGTTTTATAAGGGTTTTAATGTTATTCGATACACATCAGAAAGCAAGCACAAGAAAAAGAAATGTGTTTTATTTTTAACAGGTTTCAAGCACACTACAATAGGCATAAGAATTGCATATAAGAGTTAAATAACAAGGAACAATTTGCTCACAGAAATTCAAGGACGAACATGTAGAGGGCTTTACTCAACGAATGACGATGAATTCGTGAAACTGTTCACCCCTCAAGAATACTAACCTAAACTCCCAAACAAATGATTATTCACAACTGTTTGCACCCCTATAATTATGAACACACCCCTACTTACTGCCTTAATGAGTACAACCAACAAGGAAACAAAACACCAAGAACCTAGTTAGGGTTTTCTTGGAGTTTTAGGGTTTATGGAGAAAGTGATGGTGTAAGGTTTGTGTGTGTTGTATACAAATCAAAATAAGGATAAGAGGACAAGGGGACCCAAGGTGTGAATGAGAATACAAGTCTTCTTATACTCGAATAGTATGGAATGTATAGTTCTTCATTCTTGGAGTTACGTTCTTGTGTAAATTTGAATAAGGCAAGGATTTTTGGGACTTGTAAATGGTCAATGTACAGGAAAATATAAAGAGGATTACTGTTTATTGCGTGGTAGCAGGATCAAGGGAATACCATTGGTTTTTGAAGAGTTTTATAAAAGGGGTCATGGGCTTTATCTAAAGGGTAATAGAGTTACAATATGAGATGGGATTTTTGTGTATCTTTACCTAGTTTTAACCTTTACTGATTTGATGAAATTGGGGTAGAGGTATACACGAATTCTTTTTTAGCTTTTATAAGAGTGCATAATTTTTGTTTCTTGAATTAGGCTTTATGGTTTAGGAAATTTGCTTGTGTATTATTTGAAGACAAGGAATTTTTATCTATCTTTTGGGTGATATGTTTTTAATTTTCTATAAATTTTAGGTTAATGGTTTAAGTACTTTTATCGTATGCATTAAAAAAAGGAATTATAAGACTTTATTTTTGTTTACCTATTAGAGATAAATGCTTATTTACGGTGAACGGATAGCATACACACGCTTATGTTAGATAAATCGTAGAGAAAATGTTACTAGAGTTGTTAGTTCAACGTAGTATTATACACGTTCTTAGAAGGTCTTGGTTAAATTTACTCATTAAAATTTTAAGCTAGGACGAGGTTAAGTAAGAAAAAGTAAACTTGTATACACTATATTTAAGAAAATGATGGAATAATTGTAGTCGTGTACATGACCTACAAAAACACGAGGTGTTATGTCCTTTAACCCCGTTAAATGAGCCTTGTCCTCAAGGCTTAAGACACGGCACTTGACGACGGTCCAGTCTTGGTGAAGAGATGTGGGTATTTCTGCTTGAATTGATCTTCTCGTTCCTAGGTAAACTCAGGACCTCATTTAGAGTTCCATCTAACTTCTACTGGTTCTTCTACAAAGTGGAGTTTTGTCATCAACACGTAGTTCTTCCAACGGAATCACAAGTGATTCATCGGACAAACACTTCTTCAGATTTGACACGTGAAACATGTTATGAACTCGGCTTAATTGTGGAGGTAGCTCAAGTTTATAGGCAACTGTTTTGACTCTCTCGATCACCTTGAAACGGCCGACATACCTAGGGTTTAACTTCCCCCGTTTGCCAAAACGCACAACTCCTTTCCAAGGTGAGACTTTTAACATGACCCTGTCACCAACTTGGAATACCATTGGTTTACGTCTAATGTTTGCATAGCTCTTTTGTCGGTCACGAGCGGCTTGGATTCTGTTTTTGATTTGAACGATCTTCTCGGTGGTTTCATGAATTATTGCAGGACCAGTAAGCTGAGCATCTCCAACTTCTGCCCAACACACGGGTGATCGACACTTTCGTCCATACAGTGCCTCAAATGGTGCAGCCTTTATGCTGGTATGGTAACTGTTGTTGTAAGAGAATTCCACTAACGGTAAATGTCTATCCCAATTCTTTCCAAAGTCTAACACGCAAGCGCGTAACATGTCTTCCAAAGTTTGGATAGTCCTTTCACTTTGACCGTCAGTTTCGGGATGATAGGCCGTACTCATGTCCAATCGAGTTCCCAATGCCTTATTAAGTGCTTTCCAGAATAGTGATGTGAATCTACCATCACGATCGGAGATAATAGAAACTGGCACACCATGTCGGGTGACTACTTCCTTCATGTAAAGCTTCATTAACTTCTCCATGAGATCCATTTCCCTCATTGGTAGGAAGTGAGCAGATTTGGTAAGACGATCAATGATCACCCAAATGGTATCATAACCGTTTGTCGTCTTAGGGAGTTTAGTGACGAAATCCATGGTGATTTTCTCCCATTTCCATTCTGGAATCTCTGGTTGGACTAGCAAACCAGAAGGTTTTTGATGCTCTGCTTTGACCTTAGAACAAGTCAAGCACTTGCTAACATAAGTGGCAATATCTGCCTTCATGTTAGGCCACCAATACAACTGCTTTAAGTCCTGGTACATCTTGTCAGAACCCGGATGAATAGAATATTTTGACTTATGGGATTCGTGCATGATTAGAGTCCTTAAGTCACCAAAGCACGGTACCCAACTCCTGTTGTTCAAACATAGAGTTCCGTCAGCACGGGGTTCCAACTTTTCCTTTGGGAGGTCTTTTCTGAGCATGCCTCCAACATCTTCAGCACTGAGGTTTTCTGGCTTCAATGCTTCGGTCTGAGCTTCTAGGATTTTCTTGGGAAGATTCAAACCCATTGTCATAACTAAGGCTCGAACTCTTAATGGTCTAGACCGTTCTTTCCTGCTCAAAGCATCAGCAACAACGTTTGCCTTCCCCGGGTGATAACGAATGTCGCAATCGTAATCACTAAGCAACTCCAACCAACGCCGTTGCCTCATGTTCAACTCTTTTTGATCCAGGATATGTTGTAAACTCTTGTGGTCGGTAAATACGGTGCACCTTGTTCCGTATAAATAATGTCTTCACATCTTAAGAGAGAACACCACAGCTCTAAGTTCCAGATCATGAGTTGTGTAGTTTTTCTCATGGATCTTCAGTTGTCGAGAAGCATAGGCTATAACTTTCTCATTTTGCATAAGCACGGTACCCAAACCCTTATGCGACACATCGCAATAAACAACAAAGTTTTCTGATCCTTTAGGCAAGGCCAGAATATGTGCGCTACACAGCTTTCATTTAATTAATTGAAATATGGCTTCCTCCTTCTCTCCCTAGTCAAACTTCACATTCTTCTGAGTCAGCTTAGTCATTGACTTCGCTATCTTGGATAAGCCTTCAATGAATCTTTTGTAATAGCCGGCAAGTCCTAAAAATTGGTGGATCTTTGTCAAAGTTTTAGGAGACGCCCAATCTTTAATTGACTCGATCTTTGCTGGGTCCTCGTGAATGCCTTTACTATCAATTACGTGTCCGAGAAACTGTACTTTTGGAATCTAAAATTCACACTTGGAAAATTTCGCGTACAACTCCTCTTTCTTAAGCAACTCCAAAATTAATTTGAGATGCTCTTCATGCTCTTCCTTGTTCTTTGAATAAATTAGTATATCATCGATAAAGACAATCACAAACTTATCCAAATAAAGTTTGCACACCCGATTCATGAGGTCCATAAATACCGCCGGTGCTTTTGTCAAACCAAAAGGCATTACTTGAAATTCATAATGCCCGTAACGCGTCCTAAATGCGGTCTTGGGAATGTCTTCTTCGCGAACTCTCAACTGATGGTAACCTGATCGTAAGTCGATTTTCGAGTAGACACTCGACCCTTGAAGTTAATCGAACAAGTCATCAATTCTAGGAAGTGGATAACGGTTCTTCACCGTTAACTTGTTCAGTTCACGATAATCGATGCACATCATGCTAAAAAGGGTCAACACAAAGGTTGAGTGAAATTCATAGGTTTGAAATGTAATAGTTAAATACAAGTTATCATAATTGGAAATGTTGGTATTGCAGGAATAATTGTTATCAAGAACATTATTGTCATAGTAAACAGTATTATCACCCTAAACTCATGAATCACATAAAGAGATAAAGAGATATTAAAGAGATATTGGGAGATACTACCCAAAGAGACATTAGGAGATATTACCCAAAGAGACATTAAAGAGATATTAGGAGATACTACCTAAAGAGACATTGGGAGATATTACCCAAAGAGATATTAAAGAGATATTAGGAGATATTACCCAAATAGATATTTCTAAGTACCTAGGCAATAATATATCAGGATAGCATATAGTTTAGCATAACACTTGCATTCATGGTTTATATCAGGTATCACATGTTTATAAAGTATGTGAGATTATGAACTCATTAAGTCTTTGAAAAGTAATCCACATGTTTATGATTGATATAAAGAGTTTTGTAACACGCATGTATCCCCCTCAGCGGTTTATTTAAACATGTAAAAAAATGTAAAGCGAGTTATGAACTTCACCTGGAATGTGAAGAATGTAATAAATATGCCAAAATGAAATCTGACGACCTTATCACAATCTTAACCAGGGAAGGTTGATATAGCAAAATGATAATAAACAACAGCCAAGTCACACAAATAGGCAGAATCACAAACAGAAAACAGATAAACCCCCCCCGCCCCAACCCCCACACCATCCGCAAGTAACTAGTCAAAACACAGACCACACCATCGATCTCAAAAGTAAACTACATACGACATATATCCAAACTGTTCACATTATTTTGTAATAGTTATGCTTTTTGAATTATGAAGAGTCTGGAATTATAGTAATCACCAACTAGCCAACATAAAACAGAATTCATTTCAGTAAACTAAAGAGGAGTCTCAGGGCACTTGAAATTGTAACCCAACACCAATAATGAATTCCCAATATACAACTCAGTCAGAACTAATAAAAAAAAAAAAATAAAAAAAAAAAACAAAAAAGAAACACAAGATGAAACTCCTTAATATGAAGCTCCCTAGTATTGTGATACGATATAATCGGTTTTAAGCATTTTAATCAATATCTGGAAATGTTAAGCACGAGAAGCGTTAATTAAAGTTATGTCAAATAATGTTTTGAGCATGATTTTATACTTTTTCAAAATGTTACATTTTAGACCCTGGGGTTTGAAAAAATACAAGTAGAAACCCTGGGGTTTTACATGAATACGTACTTTGGGCCTTCAACAATTATTAATATACCCAAGTAAAAACTTAGGAGTTTTAAAAGTGACATAATAGACCCCTATAGTTATAACTTTGATAAAATGACATATTCAGCCCCTTTAGTTATAAGTTTCTGAAAGTTACGATATATACCCCTTGCATGGTTGATAATTACAAAACATGTCCAGATTGCCATGCAAGCTTATTTTAACATTTTATTAGACATTTATAAGTTATAATAAACTAAAATATGAAGTTTTAACATAACACAAGTTTAATTTAACGATTCGTTAAGCTAGGAAGTAAAATGGTCGAATTAGGTTCCAAAATCGAAACGCAATTGGTTTTATTAAGTTCAAGATTCCTTCACTAATCAATAAAGTATTTATTTTAACATTAGTTAAGGCATGCTAGGATAATATAACAATATTTTAACCATTATAACATTAGTTTTAAAGAAAAACGCAAATTAGGGTTTCGGTGTACAGTTTTTGTATCAAAACATAAAATGAAGCATAGAATTGTGGTTATGAAACTTTAACAAGAGTATATTTAGGATCATATGAACATTATAAGGGTGTATTAGCAGAAGTAGAACATTCAAAACCTGGGTTTGAGCTTCAAGGATCAAAAATGGTAGAAACGGGTCAGAATCGGGACTTTCGGCTTCGTACGGCTAGAGTAACGACTCTCGGGCTTCGTTTTCTTCAAGGCTTCGCTTATTGAACGTCTTTTATGATCCTAGGATCATAAGGGAGCAAAGGATTGCTGCCTATAAGGGTTATAGAGGAGGAAGTGGGGGATGAAGAAAAATGAAGTATGTATGGTCCTATTTATACTAGTTTGAGATCAAGGAGGTTAAGGAAGCCTTAGGATCTGATGTGAGACACATGGAGGGTCTAGTATATGAGGTGGAGAGTCTAGAGAATGAGTTATACAAGCTAGTATGCAAGGTGGAAGAAGATGAAGGCCATATAGGGGTGTTTGGTGTCCGCGGCTGATTGGAGCAAAAAGAAGGCCATGTGCCTTTTATTTCGACCAAGAGAAGGTTCAAGCAGGTGGTTGAGCTGATACAAGGTGTCTAGAAGGAGTTTATGCAAGTTCCTTGCATATGGTTAGGGCTAAAATGGGTTAAAGAAGCCAAAAATGGGGTGCGGGTCTGTTTTGGGCTCGGCATAGTTTTCAAGAGTCTTTCCAAGGTACATTGTGTTTATAATGATTAAGGATAGATGAAATAGGTTGTTAAGATATGTTATTAAAGTAATTAGCAAAGATTAGTAGTTGGTTTGGGTTAAAACGGATTAGAATTGAAGAAACGAGGTCACGGGTTCAAATAGGGCTTGTTTAGGGTTTTCTTGACTTTCTTGGTTTATATTTTTTATACTTTTGATTAGGAATGATGGATTACAGATCCTAGAGCTTAAATATAGTATTATTAATGATGTTTGATTGTTGGTTTTAGTTAAAATGGGTTGAAATTGAGAAAACGGGTCAAAGTTACAATTAGGGCATAATTAGGGTTTTCTGGATTCGTTTCTTGTATAATTGAAATAGAATGATGAAATGATAATGGATTATGATTGAAAATGTTGTAATTTATGTTATTATAACTTATTCAAGTATTGGTTTAAATTTACAATGGATAAAAATGAAGAAACAAGTCATGGTTTAGAAACTAGCTCAGTTTTAGGGTTTAGGGTTTTGAATTAGGGTTTTGAGTGCATAAAGATG
>BQNB010117878.1:5533-20180 GCA_026074375.1 Tanacetum coccineum
TTTTCCCTTCTCTTTTCTATCTTATTTTGCTTATTGGTATAGCTTATTGTTGTGTATGGATTAAATCTTTTGGGATAACAGAAAGGGATAATGAATATCACCTTGTCTAAGCCCTTTGTGAAGTTTGAACCTTTTGGTGGGAGATCCAATGACAATATCCGCAGCAATAACCGATTCAAAACATCATTATATACAAATCTCCACTTGTGACTAAAACCCATTTAGTTACCCAATTAATGATCTCATTAACCATTAAAGGACCATCAATTATTTTCATCCATTGAGATATGCTATTTGCACTTCACTTAACAATTGAATTTACAACCAAAAGAAGTCTATATGCAAGCAACTTTGAAATGATTCTTTATTAGCTACCTATGAGACTAATGCGTAATTAGTCGATAATATAAAACGGATTATGATTCTTCAGAACAACGCTAATAAAAGAGAGTTACAACCTCTTGGAGTGAACCCATCACATTCAAATCGTTTCATCATATTAACAAATTATTTTGTTGTGTCCCAATAATTTTTGATTAATTTGAAGGTAAATCCATCTGGGGCCGGAGCTTTACTATCACCACAACCTCAAACCGTGCTCTTAATTTCTTTAATTTAGAATGGGCGTCTAATAGGGACGTACACCTCGCCAATGGAAAGTTTTTTGAAAAGTGTACTTAATAAATTGGGCGACTAAGCATGTTAATTTCGAATCACGCGATAAAAGGATCCCAATATTGTTTGGTCAAGCTCAATTTAATCAAAGGTACACGACTCGTGTTACTCCAATTTGAGTGTCAGGGAATGCGTTTGAAAGTTGGAACTTTGAATATATTTCCAGTAAGGCTGGATGGAGTGGAATGCACCCACTCACCTGACACGTCAACGCCACATCAGCTTTCTCTCTCCAACTTTATAACACACCTTACAACCGTAATAACAACTCGCCTTACATACCAAACTCACCTTACTCACCAATTTTTATTTAACTACTTTCCTTCATAAACTAAAACGTAAACACGAATTAATAAAAACGTAAATTAAATTAAAAACTTTTATTCATAAGTTAAAAACATTACATAAAAAAGTAAAATACGAAAATAAAAATACATAACAAAGTATGAAACAAACAAAGCTAAAACTAAACATTACGCGAAAAGTGTTCGATCAAATCGTGTCGAAGGTTTTGATGCACTTGTGATGATCTGATCCACCTCATAACTTGTTGCACTTGTTCTTCGTTTCGTAGCATGTCTTCCGGCTGATGTGCTTCCTCCGAGAACCATTTGGGAGATATGGCAACTTTTTTATTTTTACGAATCATATTATGTAATATGATGCATGTGTACATCATAGTAATAATTCTTTCTTTTTTTAGCGCTCGTGTGGGATTGGCTAGTATGGCCCATTTCTTCTTAAGAACACCAAACGCTCGTTTCACATCTTTCTTTTCTGATTCCTGCTTTTGCTTATACAAAATTCGCTTGTTGTCATCATCAGATGGTTCTGGAATCGTCTTAACGAGTGACGCCAATTCCGGATATATCCCGTCAACAAGATAGTATCCAGATCGGTAACTTACGCCGTTAGCCACAAAAGGAATCTCTGGTGCTCGACCGGTTTTGAGATCGTTAAATAAAGATGATTGATATAAAACGTTGATGTCGTTGTTCGACCCAGCAACATCGAAGAAAGCATGCCAAATCTATAAGTCTTACGACGTAATAGCTTTCAGCAAAATAAACGGATTCGAACCATGATCACGTCTAACATATTGCGCTTTAAAGGCGTACGAACAACCAAACCGCTCCCAATCTGTAGAATCAAGACTTCCTAACATCCCCGGAAACTTGTGGTTTTCTTCGTGATGCCGATAAAGTTTTTCAATATCAGTCACCGTAGGTTTCCTCAAATACTCAGGACCATAAATATCCATAACAGCTTGACAAAAATGATCAAGAGCCTTACATGACGATCTCTCACTTAGTTGCATATATTCATCTAAAAAACTAGCATTAACGCCGTATGTGAACTGACGAATTGCAGATGTGCACTTTATCAATAGGGAAATGCCTTCTCTTCCTGTACAATCAGTATTATTATGAAAGTATGCATCATGATTAGTTATTGCATTAACTATCCGGTTTAAAAGTGGGCGAGCCATTCAGAACGTCTTCCGGAATCTAGTTGCATCGTACATCGAGGCATCTGTAAAAAAGGCGGCGACTAAACACTCATGAGCACCAGCACGATATCTGGTTATGATGTTTCTCGTTACTCGATTTGCTTGTCGTCTAATCTTAATATTCGCAAGCGCTCGTTTCATAAAACTCTTCTTACGGCTACTAATTTCTTTTCCTTCTTTTACATCAACTAGGCCTATAAACGTATACGAATTCATTTTGATTAAATAAGGAATGTGAGAAGAGTGTATAAATAAATTGGGAGAGTTGTGTATAAAAATAGGTGAAGTAGTGGGAATTTATAGGTAAAAAATAAGGTTTTATTTTTTTTAATATATAACGGATAATTTTAAAGTGGGCCCACATTTTACCACTCACCGAGAGGTGAGTGGTTCACCTTAATTCAACCAAGTCGCGCGCGAGTAGGATGCAACAACATAAAAATCACCGAGGTAAGCGTTTACCTCTTATTTCGTCCAGCCTATATTACCTCATAAATTGAAGTTTTCATTACATCCATAACGTTTAGTAGGTTTGGTGCTTTATTAGTAAACTCGGGTGCGTTTGGTATGGGTATATGGGAATGGGGTTATGGGTTTTATAGTGATTAAAGATGTTTGTTTAGTGGGCCCTAGAATGAAATGAGTATATCATAGTCATAGACTCATTACCCACCAATTTGGTGTCTATGAAATCCATTTTGTAGGCCCATCTCTTTTCCACTACAAAATTCAAATATCTATACACTTTTTTCATACCATATTTTGTCATCCAAACATAAACAATCGTAATCATACACTTTTTCATATCCATTGTCATTCTACCCCATACCAAACCCGATACCCATTGTGATTCCTAACAACAAACCAAACGGCCCCTCAGTTTTCTAAAAGGTTGTTCTACTTTGTGTTGGTCATAATGGAGTTGTTTTGTACCATAGTTTTTACCTTCTACGCCCATAGTATTATATATATAATCATTAGAGATGTTAGTTACTGTTCACCGTAACAACTGTTCATGCCCCAACCTAATGACACTAACCCAGCCCAGTTTCAACTAGCAAATTGCTTCATTATATATATAATCATAGCAATTGAAAAAAACACTATTCACGCTAACAACTGCTCATGGCCCAGCCTAATGAGACTAACCCAACCCAGTTTCAACAACCCTATACATTCGACCCATTTTTTCTTTTTCCTTATCAGCTCATTCCATCACCGATTACCCCAGTATTAGCTCGATCATTCTAGAGCTACCCTCGTAATTCATCCGCATAACAAACCTCACATACGCAACTTGCGTTGTGGGTTTTCAGTAATGATGGACTATGGTACAAAACCACAAACTCTATTGGTGGTAAATTTTTGGATGATGATTAATTGATGCGGTGTCTTTTCCGTCTCTTGGATGAGCAGTCGGATAGTTTCGATTACACGTAGGAGGTTGATCCTTATTCCGAATTGTGAGTTTAGCAACCCTATCAATTTTTTTGGTATGTTTTTTTTGGGGGTTTGAAATTTTAGTGTTTGCTTATTTTAAGAATTTTACAAATAAGCAACTCATGACTTTTTTGCTTTGGATTCTCTTATATTATGTCGGTCTTAAATTGATGTTAGGAATTGTGTCAAGAACCATTAGATGGTTACATTCTCTTTTTAAGCTTTTATGGACCATAAGCAGATTAAATAAGCAATCACTGCCTTTGGGGTGCAATTATTTCTATTTTTTTGTTGCCTTTATATGGTCTTTTAAGTCTGATATGTGGCTATAAGTTTTGTGTTTCCAGATGTTTGAGAAACGCGGTTAGTTTCACACATCAAAAGGTGTGGTTTAGCTACAGGCGTTTGATGTGATATACAAATATTTTTGCGTATAACCTATAATCATAAGCTTGGGTTGTTGATCGGGCATTGGGGGGTATTTGACCCGTATCTTGGCTGGGCAACCAGGATGGTATTTAAATAAATGCAACCGGTGTTTGCAGCTACGTGTATTGCGTATACATGTTTTTGGCAGATAAGCCTTTGTGCAATAAGGTTTTCTCACTATTTCAAAATCCATTTAAGGTTGTTCGCACCTACATTTTAGTTTGAGGCATAGCAGGTGTGCCAACTTGTGATTTAGTGACGTTTACTCTATTGCATCGTTATTGCTGTGTGACAGTTTTTTTGTCGGTATTGGATATGGTTGTTGGTGTACACTTGAATATGGTGAAATGTTTCAAGGCTTCATACTTCGCGCATCGGTTGGGTAAACCATTGGGTTTGCAACCATGTTGGACGTATTGCCTTTGGTATTGGATATGGTTGTTGGTGTATACTTGAATATGGTGAAATGTTTTAAGGCTTCATACTTCGCGCATCGGTAGGGTAAACCATCGGGTTTGCAACCATGCCGGATGTATCGCCTTATATGAAATTTCAACCTGTTTACTATGGAGCATGTAGGAAAATGCCACAAGCCTGCTTCTTTTTTGTTTGAGCTTACTTTGGCCAGTTTCATTGGCCTGTATCATTTAGTATATGTGTCCTTTTCAAAGGAAAGGCATGTTTATCTAAATCAAAAGTATCATTCTTTGCGCATTGGCACGGTAAACCGTTGGGTTTGCAACGATGCCGGATGTATAGCGCAAACATTTCGATAGAAAGAAATTCGTTGTTTGCAGCCTTTGCAAATGTGTTCCATCATTCGACTTCCATTACCGTTGCACTTATTTAAGGTTGTAACAAATTTAAAGCCCCTGTGACTATTATGGGTAAGTATCTTACTGTGCATACGTCTTCTTGTCTATTTGAATCGACCAAATTGTAACCTCATTTACTGCTTTTATTGATTGCATAAGACGATGATGTTCCAAGAGTTGTGAGTCTTTGATTGATGGGGACGTATGAACTCAGCATTCGTCTTGGCAAGCCAACACCACCAAACAGGTTCTTGCAGCCAAGGTATGGTGACCGCCGTTTCATTTTGAAACGCAGTTACATGTCTGACCTATTAGGAAACGTAATTGAAAAAGATATTATAGTATCTGATTGTTATATGTGAAACTCCGATCACGGTGTTATATGTGACACTCAGAAAACACTTATGGTGTGGCAATGATGAACAAGAGCGGTTCGTAACTTGGCGAGGCTACCCTACCGGTATGCAGCCATGATACGCTTCAAACTGAAGCTCTTAACTGAGCCCATCAAAAATTCCCTGGACAAGAATCTTAAGTAACAGAGGATTAAAGGCTTTTGATTCAGGTTGTGGTCATTTAAGGTTGTTCGCACTTATATTTTATTTTGAGACTAGCAAGTGTGCCAACCTGTGATTCGATGACTTTCACTCTATTGCAATGTTGTTGCTGTCTGACAATTTTTTTTCTCAGTATTCGATATGGTTGTTGGTGTACACTTGAACATGAAAGTCATCCGTGTCAGGTATGTTAACTTTCTGTTTCGCTAACCATTCAACAAATATGGCATGAATATATAATTGCATTTTGTCAGCTAAATATTCCTAAGGTTCCAATTAACCGTTTACCTATTTTTTTATTGTTGTTGTATTTTAGTTGTGAACACGCACCTAAGCGCCGATCCCAACATGTAGCAGTTTGGGGTTTGCATCTGTTGTTTATGATTTTGACCGTTTGCCATTGGCTACAACTAGTGAAACAACTTAATCGGGTAGGTATTAGCCTCTTTTTGTTTTACAAGTTTTGATTTATACTTTGCACTGAAACATGTATAAGCTATTTCTATTAAATGTGTTTCAGGGAGGGACTATCGTGTCCTGCAACGTTCTTAAAACTCGCAGGACGTTCATGCGCCGTCATCTCAGCCAGCGCCTTGAGACTCATGTCTTGGGTCAAAAAATGTGCATGCTGCTTTTGGCTTGGACAATAGCCACGGCCGATGTGTTCGTCAATGTAATACATTCACTTTTCCTTTATGGTTAAGTACTGCCACTAATGTGCTGCAACCTCCTATTTTTATTCATCAGAGTTTCATGTTTTTTCATTTTTGTAGGTAGAGCTGGCCCATTTCAAAATATATGTAGCACTCTGCGCACACTCAAACAGTAACAGAATGTATCAGGTATGTTTCGCTAACCATTCAACAAATATGCCATGAATATATAATTGCAAGTGGCATGTTGATATGGCGGATGCTGAAAAAAACCCTAGCCACAGCAGCAAATACAGATCCATGTCTACAGTTATATGCATTTAAAAGGAATACTTGGCATGTACTAATAATGATTGTCCATTTAATTTTTATCAATAAAACTATAAACATGAAATAATCCATCTCTTACATTAATAGAAATGCAACAAGTGGGAAAATGTTCATTCATTTATATATATTTTTTGCAAATGTGATCATATTAGAGTACCATGGGTTGCTGCCATGCAGAATATGTGGTGGTATCACTTTTATTGCCTTTGTGTATTTAGTTTTTGCTCAGGTTAAGGTAGTTCATTAGGCCTATAACTTGCCAAACAGACGCGTGATTTTATATTAATGCGTTTATTGTGTGATTACGGTAAGGGTGGGACTAACCTAATGTGGTTATTTGGTATGTGATAGCCATTTCTGGGCAAATTTTGATTTATTTGCTTTGTTTTGTGAGTTGTTTCGTTGTCTGTTTAAGGACGGTTGAAATGTACTAATGCTGCGTGACTTTCTTATACGCACCTTAATAAGGCCCGCGGCAACGCGCGGGGTATCTTGCTTGTTTCACATAAAATCTCGTTGTCGTTTTCTTTGTTATTTTGTTCGTGACACGCTTTACCATTCTCTTCAATTTTAAAGGCTTAGACATTGTTCTAAGTTATGAACATTGATTATAGTCCAACCAATATCTTCTTCTTTTTATCAAAAAAACATGACAAGTGACAACATAAAGACTAATTATAAGTTAAATGGATTTTTGTTGCGTATAAGTATAAGGTTTGAAAAAAGGATATGCATAAGACTTATGATATGCTAAATGAATCATTCATCCGTGTCAACTTTATCATATCATTCATTCATGTATCAAAGGGATATGCTTTCGAATAATACATAATATCATACACTTCCTAGTCAACATATGAGTGTGTGTTATAATTATTTCATTTTATAAACAGCTCTTTATTATTCGTTAGTTTCATCAGTTCTGTCCGTAACTGTTTTAACTAACAAAAATTAGAAGTAAATAGTATGGTTAACTAGTATTTCTATCAGCTAAATGCGGTTTTATTTGTGTAAGAAAATTGGTTAGTATTTCAATGATCGGATGAGAAATCACGTGTAATCTTGGCTTAGACGTTAGGTTCAACTTTTGTTTCAAATCCTCTTTTGTCGTTCTTTCAAAAGATTCAAACTTTTATCACTTTTTTTCAAAGAAATTATCATCTTCAAGTAAAACCATCTAGGGTAAGGCAATTTCCTATTCTTCATTTCATGAATCCCAAATCAGTTTTTATTTATCACTTTTGTAAACATTCATGATTTAAATCATCATTATCTTTTTCACAAACTTCACTTGTTTGTCCATTTTCTAACACAATTTCCAATTGGGGCAAAGAAAGACACAATGGTTTTAATTCTCAAAATTTCGGAGAAATTTGTCTAGATGCCTCATTAGAAATGATTTCCTCGTCTTTTTCAAAAAGAGGGTTCAAATGACCTTATGTGTTTCCTTATGAACCTGTTCACCTTAAGAATTGACTCGTCATTTCTAGAGGAAAATCATCTGGTTTCTCAAAGGAGTGAATTTGTAAATAGTCTTGTAAACTTTGGAAAATTTTACAACCTAGAAAGAACAATCTCAATCTTATTCAATTTCTGGACTCTCTTGGGATTGGAACGAGAATCTCTTTGTCTATTTCTTTGTTTGAATAAATTAAGATCCTTATCCCCCATTTTGAAAGAGTCCTCAAAATTATTCTTTGGAAAGATGTGTGAAATTGCACTTATGGAAGCTTTTTTAGATGAATGAATAACTTTTCCTTGGTTAATGATTTTAAAACAAGCCTTTCGTCTAGCAGCTGGGTCAGAAATTCCCTTAACTTCTTCTTTTTTTTATAATTTTTCCAAAAAGAGATTAAAAATCGTCAACATATATGTGGATGGGGGAGAATCATCATTCTTTGGTCACAAACATCTTTGACCGGGCATTCATAAATGTCCATCTTTGGATTGATTCATTTGTCTTGACTTCCATCGGTTTTAATAAACTCAATTCTTTCCTTTCCATCATATATCACTAGCTCTTCACCGTGAAAAAACAATTAAGACCACGTGCGGTTCTTAGATAGGCCATCACCCAAAAGTATTAAAGGAAACCCACGGGGGTCACGCAACTGAAGTCTAAAATCACAAAATCGACGGAAGTAGAATTTTTCCGACCTTAACAAACACATTTTTCGGGCTATCCCAGGCGGTTTAGAAATTGTTCGGTATCTACGTATAGAATCACATTCTAGTACTTGTAAGGTCAGGAAGTCCAAGTTTCTTCCAAATAGACAGGGGCATGAGATTGATACTTGCACCTAAATCCGCTAGTGCCAAGTGATTATCAAACTCCCCAAAATCACAAGGAATGAGAAATCGTCCTGGGTCACCAAGCTTTTCGGGAAGCTTTTATGAGATTGACCGCGGAACATTTATGCATTTTTGTGTCTTTGCTATCTCATTCTAACTTTTTCTTTGTTTGACAACAAGCTTTTTAACATCTTTTGATACTTAGGCATTAAAATCAAAGCATCTGCCAAAGTAATGTCCACATGAATCTTTTTGAACATTTCCCAAAACTTTTGGATTTGCACTTTATCATTTTCACCTTTCTTTTCATGCTCTACCCTAGAAGGATATGGAAGTTTGGATATTTAGAAGGTCTGTTGATAGTGGAGAATTATCTACTTGAGCAGAAAAAGGAATCAGGAGAAATTGGATGCTCACCGCTTTAACCGGATTATGAGATTTTTTGGATATCGGAGGTGGATGTCTTTGGTGCTCGGTAGCACCCCTTATCCTTGGTCACCTCGGTTTCCTTTTCAGTCAAAGGTTCATTCTCATCATAGAGAGGAGGTGGAATTGGTGGCACCGGTGTGTAAGAAAGTCCGCTTCGAGTCGTAATGGCTCTAGCTTCACACACTTTGGGTTTGTGATGGCGATTATGGGTTAAAGTTCCTGAACTTGATGCATTGTTATTTCCCATTTGCTTTTGAAACATGTTAAGCATCATATTCTGAAAATTTCTTTGCTCATTTTGAAAATCTTGTTGCTCCTTTTTGAACTCATTCAAATTCTTTTGCAAATTATTCAAGGTAATTTCATTTGCTTTTGTGTTGGTATTCAAACCTTGTATTATGTAACCGAAGCTTGTGTACTGGGACTTGTTAAGCTTGAGGCTTTGGTTGTGTTTAGCCCGAGTTAGCTCCTAGTTGAATTGATTGGTTTGGTTATATTTCTCATCCCATTATACCATTGGTTACCATTGTAACCTTGGTTAGGTTAGAGCTTGTGGATTTGGAGTTGATTAAAGGCCTTGGTGGTCTTATTTTGGGTTTCCAAGTTGGGAGTTCGGACCCGGAATTTCCATTTTGATACAAAATTACCAAAACGAAAGCGGTTTGTTGAAAACTTGTTAGTATATGATCATGATTAATCCGGGTTCTCATCAACCTAACTCGGCATTGGGACACATTAATATAAACTAGGATTACTACCACAAGTGGTACCACCTTTTCCCTCAACCGCTTTAATCGGAGAGGGAGTAGGAACAAGTGCTTTCATCATGTTTTTCATCCTCGTAAATTTCATTCCTAAAAAGTCAAATCATCTTATCCTCAATGCAGCTGCCATTTTGTTGAAATTCAAAGTGTTAGATGAGGAATTAGATGGTGGGTGGAGCATTCGTACTCAACTAGCATCACGGACGTTCCGTGAACATCTAAACTTTGGCCTTTTTCTTATGATTTGTAGCCCTTAGGCTTGGACTTTTATAGAGGAAATTGCCACCGGCAGCAGAATTAAGAGTCTTCTTGTTCATTATAGATCAAAGAATTATAGAATGTGTCTAATTGTGATGAGTGAAAAACCATGGTGAGGACACTGCCTTAGATAGTTCCTTGACGCTCCACCAAGCTTCGGAGAAAAGATTCTTGGAGCAATTTGACGAAAATTCGTAACTTTGTTCCGAAGATTGGTGGTATTAGAAGGTGGAAAGATAAAAGTTGATGAATTTAGAACTAAGTCATCCATGTGAGGAATGGACATTTGGGTGGTTCTTTGTCTAGCACGTTTTGGCAACCCTCATGAGAAAATGGAAAGAGAAGAAGTTTGATGGTGGTGTTAGGTACATTCGGGTACCTTTGGTTGTTCGTTATGCTCTCAAAATGACGAATGTGAGCATGAGGCTCCTCATCATTACCTCCTCAAAAAATTCGGTTTTGAACCAAATTAATGAGAGAGGATTTAAGTTCAAAATTTTGAGCATTTATGATTGGTACTACTATAGCACTTTCAAACCCCCCGGTGGGAGCTGAAGTTGCTAGGCCATAGGTCGTCAATCGGACATTGGAATACGGATCCAAATGAGAGGGATTGTCTTTTCGGTGTCGAGATCGTTGACAATTACATCTTCTTGGAATTGTGTATTCCAAGGAGGAGCGAGTGCGCATGCACTAGAAAAAGAAGAATTTGAGATTAAGAAGATTATTTTTGGGGAAATTTAAAAATTTTAGTTTTTATTAAGAAATGAAACAAAAATATTTGTGGTAATTGTTTATTACAAGCTTCAAAGATATGTCTATAAGAATACGCTAAGTGAGCGGAAATGTCTTAGAGAGCCGCAATGACTACTTAGAGAATAGCTTTCCACTTTTCATTTAAACTCACTTATAGTTTGTAACAATTAAAGGTCCGTCGTACTTCGGGCATGTACTTCACGATTGTTTTGTTGTTTATTGGTATGGTTTAAGATGGATAGCTAGATCCAAATGTTTATTATTTTATTTTTTTACTTATTTCGTTAGGGATTCGTATATTAATGAACTTTTTTTATTTTTTATACACAACATAGCAAATAACTTCCAAATGGAGGATCTTCAATTCTTATACTTCAGAATATTCTTCAACAATAGTCAACGACTTCCCGGCAGACGACGCCAAAATTTGATTCGTAGTTAGAAAAAACAAATATTTATTATAATGTATCTAGTTGTAATCCCGTAAGAATTCTTTCCATATATACTTCTCAAACAAAGAGATGATATGGTAATAATTCTCAATATAGAAAACACCAATTTGTATATTTTTTATCCGGGATGTACTTCTCTGGGTAGTGTCCAACGGAAATCGTGAATTGAGAATTTAGGATAAATTCGGATTCGTGTTTGAATTTGTAAAGGTTTTTGACTTTGAGTTATTAATACAAAAGTAAAAGCACGAATTAAACACAATGAATAGCTCGAAATTTATTTGCAACTCAATTACGTTATTAACTGCGAGCTTAAAACTAAAAATTAAAATTAAGGAACAACTTTTACAAATTTTATACCTAAAAATCACACAAAATTTATAATGAATTTTTAGGAAATGAATTTGGAGAAAATTTTAGGAAAAATAATTGGAATTTTTTAACTATTTTTGAATTTTTTATGAATTTCTAAAGTTCAATGAATTAATCAAAAATAAACTTTTTCTAAAAATTATCACTAAAATTTTGCTTTTATTTTTCAAAAATACTAGATTTAAAAAGAAAATTTTATCAAAAAGAATTTTAATTTTTCAACTATTTTTCTATTTTATATGATTTTTCTAAGAAAAAGAAATTAACTAAACTCTATTTTAATTCCTAGATAATACAAATTTGACTGGAAAAATATGGAAAAATGGTTTTTAACAACTACAAAGGTGCAGAAATGTATTGGATCAAAAAGCCCTAAATTTTATAAACTAAATGTGACCTAATTTTATCAATTAAAACTAAAAACCTAATTTTATAAAACTAAATTCTAAAATATTAAATCTATTTTATTATTCTAAGAAAGACAGGGTAGGAAATGCTAAAAAGGAAAGAAGAGGGTAGGCGGGCAAAATACTAGAAATTTACACTATAGTAGAAACGGGTGCCCCTTATCTTTGAGACAATTACAAAACAGACCCTACGCTTATGGCTTAATTTTGGCTTATTAAAAAATGATTTTCAGAAAAAACTTAAAACTACAAACTTATAGACTAGCTTATTATCTACAACTTTAATAAAGGCACTTTTGACTTTTAACAACTCAATAAGCTAGAAAATAAGCATCTTTCTAACTGTTACAGTAACTAAGCTTTTAGTAAGCTTTTTAGATTTTGGCTTATTCCAAGCTTATTACTTGATGAAATCTAAAAACAAAAGAAGCTATGTGTAGACTAGGATGTGTACTAAAGGATTCTATAGAAAAATAAGCTAAGTTTTCTCAAAGATTACAAGAAAATTGAACTTAAAAATGCTAAGTTTTAGCTAAAACTGAGATAAGCTTTTCCTATTAAGCTAAACTGCTTATTTTTAAGCCTCAAAAGCTGAAATTCTAACAATGAGCTATTCTACTTATCTTGAATTGACCTAGGTAAAAGGTTTCTAAAAAATTCTTACTAAAAATAAGAAATCAAGAAGAAAATTAAGCTAGGAATATAAGTTGCTGTTGGTAGTTGCTGATGCAATCTATTGCTGATGCACTTTACCTAGTGATCAAATGCAGGTTAAAATTTGAGAGCTAACACTTTACTAAATGTACTTAAGCAAACACAAAACACCTTTGAACTCTAAGTTGCTTTTAAGAATCTAAAATCTAAACTTCTTACAGCTGAAATTTGCCCTGGTGCTAGATGCAAATTTTTAAGCTCTAAACTTTTAAAAGCTAAACTTTAACTGCTAAAACCTGTTTGAACCTTGATATTAAGAACTAATGCAGCTAAGTAAAAGGATTTGACAGTATTTCTTTGACTTTAAGAGTCAAATTAAACTTGAACCAAACACTCCTTAACTTTGACTGTCTAAACTAAAGTGTAATAAAATTTCATTTCAAAACTTAAACTCTCAAAACCTTATATCTACACTTACTTATACTAACATACTAAAGCTATTTAAACTATAAAAGCTACAGTTTAATAGTGAAAATGAGCTAGTTTCTCTTATAGCTTTTTACTAACATTTATGACAGAACTTGAAAAGTAAAGTCTAGATGAATTTAAGCTAAAACAGATTAACAACAATTATATCTATAAGCTAACTAATCACAATGAAACAAGTTTAAGCTCTAATTCAACTAAGTAATAAGCACTATGTAATAAGCTATAAATGCTAAATTGAACTTTTAGAGAAAGAAACCTGAGAATTGAAGAGTCTTCACACTTAAGCTGTCCAAGTGAAGAAGCTTAAGTGTTCCTAAATGGCACCTTGCCTCTAAACCCGAGCTTTAAGCTCAATAAGCTAGTTTAGCTTATTTACCTATAAGCTTCCAAAATTGAACACAAAACACTCAAGTGATCATGACTTGATTAAAATTGATTAAAATGTGTAAATGAAAGTCTAAAAGCAGGATTTTAACTAAATTTGAGCTTATGAACAAGAATAAGCTAAAACGAGCTTATTAAGAGCTTATTTATTGAAAATGACTTAAAATTGAAAACAAAAACACAAATACTTGTAAAATGAAGTGTATTACTCTAATAGATGAAGTACAAGATGTAAGAGAAGAGTACAAGAGCTTAAGAGCTTATTAACTAAAAGCTTGAAAGAAATTGCTTAATTTTGACGAAATTACAAAATGGAAATTTAAAACAAGAACAACAACCGAAAAAGTGAGACATAACACTCCTATTTATAGAGGATTTATGAAGAGAGGTGAAGAGTTCTAGAATTATCCACTCAATCCTGGCCTTTGATCATTTGCGAGTCATTTTGTAGCCGTTTGATTAGATTAGTGACGTGTTTGATCCAATCAATGGATTACACGTGGTCGTTTATGATTGGGGAGTGGGTTGTGAACGAATTTAAGTGTTAAAAAGGAGCGGGGGTGTGGATTTTTGGTGATTGGGCTGCTCATTTATAGCCGTTGGATGAGAGCAATGAGGTGTTCGGACCAATTGATAGTTGACACGTGTGCTGGATGAGGTGGAGGAGGTTTATGAATGAGGTAGAGAAGAGAAAGGGAGCGGGGGTGTGTGGATTTGCAGGTTGGGTTTGTGGGTAAAAGAGGCGGGAAAAGTTGTTAAGTTGGTTAGGAGGTTAGAAAAACGCGCTTTCAGTTTGAATGTATGGGTTAATAGCAACTTTGGTCCCTGCGATTGCACCCGCCCCTTTCTAGTTATAAAACAAGTTTGATAATGTCAACTTTGGCCCTTGTGTTTTCCTTCTTCTTTTTCTTCTTTAATAAACAACTTTCCACATTTGTCAAATTAAATCCCTTGAACTTTATAACTCCAAATGAGCTTTTA
>BQNB010117879.1:0-21097 GCA_026074375.1 Tanacetum coccineum
ATGGTCTTGGTCTTGGTCTTTAGGTCAAAGAAACAAGGTATGGCTAGTTATTAATGAGGTATGTTGTTCATTTGACCAAATGGAAGAGTTTTCTTATATTACTTGTATATATTGTAAAAATTTCGGCATACATAAGATATATATGATATATTTTGTAACTTTTATGTTTTAAGTATAAAAGTGGGTATTTGTTGAAGCGTAGAAAAGTTTTTGTGGTTCCGGGAGTGCCTAAACGCAATTTATCGCGAAACGTATACACTTTACGTATCCGATAAAAATAAAATGAACAAAGTTAATAATTATTCTTAAAATAATTATATAACCCTTGAATGATGTAAACATTTAATTGTTTGATGCCCGTTTACATTGAACGCTAATTTTTAGCTTACGCGATTTAAACTTAATTCATGAAATTATAAGCAAACGCGTACAATACTAAAAAATGAATAGTACATTTATTGACGTCGTCAAAGACTTGAAAACACAGGGTGTTATACCTTTAGGCATGTTAAATACTTGCTAACATAAGTGGCAATATCGGCTTTCATGTTAGGCCACCAGTATAATTTCTTCATTTCCTGGTACATCTTGTTGAAACCCGGATGAACAGAATATTTTGACTTGTGGGACTCATGCATGATCAGAGTCCTTAGATCACCATAGCATGGCAACCAACTTCTGTTATTCAAACATAGTGTTCCGTCAGCATGCGGTTCCAACTTCTTTTTCCTAGGTTTTTCTTATTCCCTTAAAGTTTCAACCATCATACCTCCAACATCTTCAGCCTCGAGGTTTTATGGTATTCTTACCTCAGTCCAAGCTTCCAAAATTTTCTTGGGAAGATTCAAACCAATAGTCATAACTAAGGCTCAAACCCTTAATGGCTTAATTCGTTCTTTCCTGCTTAAAGCGTCAGCCACTACATTTTCTTTCCTCAGGTGATAACGAATTTCATAATCGTAATCACTGAGCAACTCTAACCAACAACGTTGTCTCATGTTCAATTCTTTCTGATCAAGGATGTGTTGTAAACTTTTGTGATCAGTAAACATGGTATACTTTATTTCGTACAAATAGTGCCTCTAAATCTTTAGAGTGAACACTACTACTCCTAACTCTAAATCATGAGTTGTATAATTCTTCTCATGAATTTTTAGTTGTCGTGATGTATAAGCAATCACCTTCTCATTTTGCATTAAGACAACACCTAATCCTTTATACGAAGCATTAAAATAAACAATAAAGTTATCAGCTCCTTTAGGTAAAGCCAAGATAGGTGCACTACATAGTTTTTGCTTTAATAACTAGAAAGCGGATTCTTGTTTGTCACCCCAATCAAACTTAACCTTCTTATGGGTTAGCTTGGTCATTGATTTGGCGATCTTAGAAAATCCTTTAATGAATCTTCGATAATAACTGGCAAGACCTAAAAATTAACGAATCTCCATTGCAGTCTTAAGAGATGCCCAATCTTTTATAGACTTGATCTTGGCGTGATCCACGTAAATTTCATTACTGTCAATCACATGACCGAGGAACTGTACCTTAGGAATCCAAAATTCACACTTAGAAAATTTGGCATACAACTCTTCCTTCTTAAGTAACTCTAAGATTAACTTAAGATGCTCTTCATGCTCTAGCTTGCTCTTTGAGTAAATCATAATATCTTTAATAAAGACAATGATAGATTTATCTAGATATGTCTTGCACACCCGATTCATAAGATCCATAAATACAGCCGGTGCATTCGTCAAACCAAATGGCATAACTTGAAATTCATAATGTCCATAACGAGTTCCTGAATGCGTTCTTCAGGATGTCTTCCTCACAAACTCTTAGTTGATGATAACCTAATCTCAGGTCGATCTTCGAGTAGACAATTGACCCTTGAAGTTGATCGAATAAATCATTAATTCTTGGAAGCAAATAACGGTTCTTTACCGTTAGCTTATTTAATTCCTGGTAAACGATGTACATCCGGAATGATCCATCCTTCTTCTTGACAAATAAGAATGGGGCTCCCCAAGGTAAGGAATTGGGTCTTATAAAGCCTTTGTCAGAAAGTTCTTGCAGTTGATCCGACAATTCTTTCATCTCGGACGGAGCTAATCGATAAGGCACCCGTGCTATAGGTGCAACACCAGGTACCAAATCAATTTTAAATTCCACTTGTCGGGTTGGTGGAATGCCCGACAAGTGCTCGGGAAATACTTCAGGAAAGTCTCAAACAATTGGTATGTCTTTAAGTCTCTTCTCCTCTGACTTGTCTTTAGCCTTATTTGTGGTAACATGTGCCAAAAAGACATTGCATCCTTTCAACAAGTACTTTTGAGTTTTGGTGCACAAGATGATGTTTAATTGAGACTCTTGTCTCTTGTTACTTCTGTCACCACAAACATTTATGATTTCATTTTCAAAGGGGATACGAACGATCTTCTCATCACAAATGATTACAGCATGATACTTTACTAACCAATCCATACCAATAATGACGTCAAAGCTACCAAGTTCTACAAGCATTAAATTGATGTTGAATGGATGATTTAAGAAGTTTAAAGTGCAACCCCCTATGATAGTATTAACTCTAATTATTTTTCCGTTGGCTAGTTTGACATCGTAATCATGGTCTAGTGTAGTTGGAACGATATCAATTAGGGAACTAAATGCAGTAGACACAAAACTCCTATCGGCACCAGTATCAAACAAGATAGAAGCATAGCGGTTGTTTAGGAGGAACATACCCGTAACTTCATTGGCATTTGAGTTTTTCCCTGCATTTCCCACTTCATAAGCCCTTGTTGTTGCTCCACCGTTCCTTGCGTGGTTTCCACGGTTGTTATTCCTCAACTTAGAGCAATCCCTTTTGAAATGGTCCTGAGCTCCACACTCGAAGCAAGTGACAACCCTTTGATTCGCCCTTGGGGCTCTTTGGTTGTTGGCAGCAGCAGTTAGACTCCTACATTCCTGGGCCAGATGGCCATTCCTCTTGCATTTGGTGCACTTGGGAGCACACTGCCCATCATGATGGTAGTTGCATTTAGGGCACAAAGGTTTAGATCCTCCATACAATTTCTTCTCCCCATGCCCAGCAGTGTAGGCCCTTGCCACATTTTGCCTTTTGAAAGGTTGGTGTTGATTCTGGTTGGTTCTTGAGTTGTCATCAAGCTTCCTTTTGTTTTAAGCTTGACGATCAGCAAAAGTACCGATCTTCTGATCCATCAGTTCAGTGGCAAACTCAATTTCATCCTGCATTGTCTTTAGCTTAGATGCCATTACACTTCGAGAAACATTCTCGAGCACATCAGTGTCAACTCTTGAAAATGTTGGTTATAACTCAACACATCAGTATCTTTGACTTTCAGATTCCAGAGTTCAATCTCTAGCTTCTTGATCTCGCCTCTTGGGCAGTACTTATCAGTCATCATCTTTTTCAATGTTTTTCATGGCATGTCGTATGCAGCATCATGACCAACAGTCTTGACGTGAGAATTCCACTACGTCAGAGCATTTCCAAGAAGAGGGCAGGTAGAAAATTTGATCTGGCACGCGACGATACAGTTGCTAATATGGAATACAGACTTTATCTTTTCAAACCATTGAGTTAAACCAACAACTCCTTCAGCACCCTTGAATTAAGGGGTTGGCATTTCAAGAAGTCACTGTAAGTGTACTTACGAGCAGCTCGCTCTATCCTTTTGCCACTTCCAGACTCATGGCTATCATTGCCATTTCCATTGTTTCTATAGGCTTCATACTTAGCCAAAGCAGTAGCAACTCCTTGGGCTATAAGTGCCTTAATTTGAGCATCGGTCATTGGGGTGGTGGTTGTGGTAGTTCTCGTTGGCGGCATTTTCTTCAAAATCACAAGAAATATAATACACGTTAGATTTCATACAATCATAAACGCGACATGACATATGCATAATAAATAAAATAAGATCACAACACACAACGAAATATACAACTAAAGTGAAATCAACAATGATATAAATAAATCGACATCCATACATAACAATATCGATAATCATACATGATAGTTTGGTTACAATATGATCAGTACAGATGAGATACAAAATAAAAATATTGTCCTAAGGCAATGCTAGCTAGAAGTTACCCATAATACTTAACATGCCATACAAGATAGCTAAAAGATTAAACAAAATCCATACAGCCTACTAGCTGGGAGTTACCAATAAAACTTAGCAGGTTATGCAAGATAGATAATAAATGGTATAATACTAACAGCTACTACCAGCATCAGTTGCTCCATCCTAAGGCTCTGGATCTCTAGCGGGCTTTGGTTCTCTGGCTCTTTCGTCCTCAGTCCTCTGTCTTTGTAATACACCGATCTGCTCATGCAATGCCCTGACCTTTGCTTGATATGCTAGGAGCTCAGCATGTACTGCCCTGTTATAGTCTATGGCCTGTGACCATGCATGCCGACATACCTAGCCTCGCTCTCTAAAAGCATAGATGTGTGGAGATTATATCGCCTATCTCTATACAATGTGTTGACTCGGGCTCTTTGAAGGGCTCGGTCATCCTGGGCGTCCTCAAGTCGAACATACATCTCATGAGTATCCCAAGCAAGAGTAGTGGCAAGATCCGTCACTCTCTCGATCAACTCCTCTAAAGTGGTCAGTGCTCTCCCTTCTATATCCCAAACCATGTCACCCCAAACATCCGTAATCCCATAGCCAGCCTCTCTAGACATAGGGTGTCCAGGGGTGTCATCCACAGTATTAACAAAATTATAATCAGTAGCATGAGTAACATCTAATCCAGGCTGTCTAGCAACAACAGCTGCTGAACTCTCACCCACCTTAAACCTAGGAGCGGGAGCAGTCAAACATAACCTCTTCTGAGGCGGCACATCAGCCTCGGGAACATCCTCCGTATGGTCAATAGCAGGTAATAGCAAAGTTGATGATGGTACAAGTAATGGTAGTGGTGATGCAGCACTCGACCGAATCATGGCCGCTTTGTAGCCCAGTGGTGCCTCAGCATAGGTAGGGCTAGTATAGGTAGGTGGTGATGATAAAGGTAATGGTGGTGAGGGAATCTGGGGGAGTAGAGATGATAGTGGAGTAAGTGGAGATGGTGGTGGTGATGATAAAGGTAGTGCAGCAGCAACCGCAACAATGAGTACCTCAGTAGCAGCTGTCATTAGTGTTTGGGGTTGGACATATATGCTAGCCTTACGAAGTCTAGGTGATGGTACAGGTGGTGTGGGTGCAGACTCTTCTGTCTAGAATGCCTCTGTATCCTTAGCTGAGAGGACAGGTCGATAGCATGTAATGTATTAGAGTCGGCCGGAGCTAGATGCTCCTCATCCTCCTCGTCCTCCTCCTCCTCATCATCATCATCATCATCATCATTATCATCATCATCATCTTCTTCTTCGTCAGTAGGATACTCAGCAGGATCCTCCTTAGGGTCCTCATCCGAGTCCTCCTCCAAAGGATCGGAGTCAGCAACATAGCCCGGTGATAGGGCTATAGGTGAAACATCAATCAGTAGAGGCTGATCCTCAATAGGTACCTCATCGTCAGATGGTACCAAGTATTCTGGGTACTCTGGACCAAGTACGTAGTCAGGTGAAGGTAGGTGATCAGGACCAGGCACGTAGTTCGGTGATGGTGGGTGCTCGGGTCTAGGCACGTAGTTAGGCGATGGTGGTGTCTGCTCCAGGAACTGCGACGCCTCCTTAGATGCCTCTAGCTCATCATCAGATACCCACTGAAATCTCTATCGCTCAAAATCAGAATATACCGACGTGTAGGTAACTGTCGAAGATGACATAACTGCTGTAACAATAAATTAACTTATATAAGTATAATATATAAGACATATATAGTAATATACATAATATGATATAAGTACGTATATAGATATGTAAGCAGTCAATGAAAACAAATAGTGTATGTATGTCCCGTGAAAAACTTTTGTATGAGGCAATGTTTAAAAACGGTTATAGTCCAAGCAAAACATTTGATCTGGTTCTCTATAACGTTGGCTCTGATACCAATCTGTAACACCCCCAAATAGGGTTGCAGTGGAATAAGGGTCTGAGAGTGTTACTTCATAGATCAATAGCACAAGATGAGAGAATGACCTCTAAATAAGTCGTTTAAAAATGATACATTGGATTTAATGAAATTGTTTGTTATAAAAGCTCAAAGCTTAACTTGTTCATCCTTAAAAATGTAAATATTTTAATACATAAAAAATATATCCCAAATGTAATGCACACAAATCTTTATGCAATATGACTCTCAAAATGGCGACATCCAATGTATGCTTGCCCTTGTACCTTATTGACCTGAGAAAAACATGCTTTAAAATGTCAACATAAAGTTGATGAATTCACAGGTTTAAGTAATGTATAAAGTAGGATCACAAGATTTCAAAGTGTAAGACATGTAACACATACAATATCCTAAAATATAATTTCTCCTACGCTAAGCTCATGACACTGAAGCTACAACATGTATGTATGTGCAAATTAATGCCAATAATGTGCTCGTGTAGATGTTCAACCCACAACATCCAAATCTGACATGGTATACGTCCGTTAGTTCGGTTCCGTCGAAACTAGTTAGCGCTACTCATATGAACGGGGATGTCAATCCTAAATAGATATATTCATAACATTCGCGCTTACTACCAGTAATTAACAGTTCAAGATTCATGGGCATAGTGGGTTATAGCTACTTAGGCAAACTCGTAATTCATTTAAAGTGTACTTGCGTCCATATGTAAAACAATGCGTGTTTCTTACCCTGAGAATTATAAATCATTAGAATCATATAAAAATAGGGCTACGAACTCACCTCAAGTGAATTAATTGATTATATAAATCAAGTAAGCAAAATGTCTCGCGAAATCCGAATGCAACCTAATTAATTATAGGTCGTATGAGTATAATGTATTTAATATACATACAACATCACAAGTTATAGAGCTACACCACCACCTAATAATTTTTGTTTAATTTATAAAAGTCGAAACCATATTTAAATCGTACTTGTTAAATAAATGTTTAAGTATTTGTATCCGTAAAGAAAAATATTATTATTGTTCGACAATTGATTATTTGTTAATAATATTTGATTTAATATTTTCATTGTTTATATTATGATATTATTGAATAGTTAAATTATTTTATAAAATAATATTTATAAAGTTAAAAACGTATATAAATATTATATAAATGATACTACAATATTTCTTAAAGTTTTTATAGCCCAAACGGACCCGAAAAAACTCGTCAACCATATTTTAAATTCCTAACAGATTGTTATATTTTTATAAAAATTACAGAGAATTGTTTATAAAAATTAATTAGTTTTTGTAATTTCTATTTATCTGAAATCTTTAAAAACTCATAAATTACTCATTTTAACTCCGTATCGCATGTTCTTTATATGTATGGAATCGTGACGAGATAAACTTTTCAAATAAAATACTTTGTTTTTCAAAACAGTTTATAAAATTATTTTTATAACTTTAATCTTACAAAAATTGTATCTCCTTCGTTATAACTCCGTTTTTCAAGTTCCTTATATGCACGGTTTCTTATTGAGATGATCTAACGTAATAAAATATTTATATATTTTTATCAGATCCAAAATAGTACCAGTTTTTATAAAACTATTTTTATAAAAACACTTTTATATATTTAATTATCCTAATCTTGTAAAATTCATAACTTCTTCGTTATAGCTTCGTTTTTTGAATTCTTTATATGATTGGAATCCTTATAACATGTACTATTTAAATCAGTAGGGTTTTTATTTTATAAAAATTCAAATTTTAACAGAATAATTAAAACAATCCATATATATTTATAATTTATAAATTGGTTTTATAAATTATTAGTTGATTAAATTTATACAAGTCCTCTAATTCAATTAGTACCACATGTCTTGCATATTTTGGGTCCTCAATTTTAAGTCCATCATTCTTGTCCAAATAAAATGTCCTCATAATTATTTGTGTATAAACTTTATAATTAAATCGTTAACAATTAATTTATCAAGTGACTTTAAAAATTAATCCACACTTGTGTAACATATGTTCTTGCATTTTAAACATCATTTCACCATAGATAATTATAAATTCGAATCCATGATCATGCTCATTATATTTTATAAACTCATAAAATAACCCTAGATGGTGATTAACAATATATCATGTATATAAAATATGAAAATGAATAACTTGAAAAGATTAGGGTTTGCATTAGACCTTAGGAAGATAGATGAATATGCTACACAAAATCAACCGCAAGTATTTAACCCTAAATACTTATCAAGAAACCCTAAAAACCCTAGTTTCTTTCTTGAATCAACCCTTGATTTATCAACACCCAAGCTTCCAAATCACATTGATATACCTTAGATATTACCCTTTGTGTTTGTTTGTTTTGTTTGTTTGTTTTTGTGTGTGGTCTTGTGATTTGCTTTGTTGATTTTTTTGTGTTGCTTTGTTGTTTGTTTGTGATTTTGTTTGTCTGTGTCTGTCTTGTTGTTTGCCTGTGTTGTTGTGTTTTTTGTTGTTGTGTTGGTTGATTTTGTTTTTGTTTTGTTTGTTTGTTTTAGTGTTTTTTATTGTTTTTTTGTTTGATTTCTTGATGTTGATGTATTTTGATTAGTCGAGTTTTGTTTTGTGTTGTTGTTTGTTTGTTTTCTGTTTGTGCCTTGTGTTTGTTTTTGTTTTGTGTTGTTGTTTTGTTTGTTGTGTTGTTGAATTGTGTTTGGTGTTGTGTTTTTTGTTTTGTGTGTTGTATTGTTTGATGTATGTTTGTTTGTCTTGTTTTGTGTTGTTGTGTTTGTGGTTGTTTTGTGTTTTTTTCTTTGTTGTGTTTGTGCTTTGTTGTTTTTTGTGTTTTGTTTGGTATGTTTGATTCGCTTTGGTTTGTTGTTTTGAGATGAATATGCTACACAAAATCAACCGCAAGTATTTAACCCTAAATACTTATCAAGAAACCCTAAAAACCCTAGTTTCTTTCTTGAATCAACCCTTGATTTATCAACACCCAAGCTTCCAAATCACATTGATATACCTTAGATATTACCCTTGATAACACTAGTATGCTTTTAATCTTTGTAAAAATCAAACTATGGAAACCCTAAAAGTTATTTATGAGCCGTGAGCTTATGAGGTGAAGAAGAGAGTTTTTGTGTTTGATTTCTTTGTAAAATGATAAGTGTGTGCTAGTTACTTTATGCTTTCTATATTTATATCACAAGACCTAGTCAATACCACTTGAAAAATCATGAGTTTAGAAAGTGGTTTAAATTCTAAATGTGTAAGGTCTTCTCCTCCTTCCTAGGAGGATGAGAGGTGACATTAGTGGAGGTATTAAGCATGTGTTTTATTATAGGAAGTAAAATTTGAATTTGTGTTGTGTTTGCCCATTACTTAGAACCGGCCATATGTATTATAAGGTAGGAAATGATTAAATTTTAGGTATTGTGTATAAAAGTGGGTATTTGTTTGAGTATAGATAGGTATTTGTGCTTACGTGTATGCATAAATGTATTTTATTGTGAAACGTAAACGTTTTACGTAACCAATAAAAATAAAATATGAAAAGTTATAAATTATCCTCATAATAATTATATAACACTTGCTTAACGTAAACTTTTAATTGTTTGATGTCCCTTCACTTTGAAAGTTATTTTTTAGTGTACGCGATTTAACTAAACAATGAAAATTAAAAGCAAACGCGTAAAACCCAAAAAATAAATAATGGCAAGTATTGAGTCATTAAATGACCTGAAATAACGGATTGTTACATGGTTGCCCACAAGAAAAACTTTCACTATAGATGGAAATAAGTGCCCTTTAACTAGAATCACTTCCACTAAAATAGCGCCTCCTAGGAAACCAGATCAAACAAAAGTAATTACAAAAACACCACCAAGTAGAGTCTCTCAATGGAAACCCAATGAAACAAAAGCTGTGTGTTTGAGTAGTAAACCTAGGTATAGAATCTAGGTATTATAACAGCTCGGAACCTAATAGAAATTAGGGATCCAACGTTTCAAATTATCCATCTTCTTCTTGTTTCCAACGTAGGTCATACAAATCGTCCTTTGGTACTTGGATTTGGGCTGCTCATAACATATGATCGGACAATGCTCTCAGCTCATCAAATTTATCTAAAAGATTATGGGAACAGTTAGATTTAGAAATGAACAAGTTGCAGCGATTATGGGTTATGGTGACTATCAGATTGAGAATGTGACTATTTCAAGGGTTTATTACGCAGAAGGGCTTGGACACAATTTATTTTTAATGGGTCAATTTTGTGATTTTGATCTTGAAGTATCATTTCGAAAACACTCGTGCTTTGTTCGTGATTTAGAGGGTGTTGATCTACTTAAGGGTGTAACCTTTGCGGATTTTCAGTCTTAGGATATTCTATTTAGTACTCTATTTTATTGACTTTTACTGTTTTAGTCGAAACTGTTACCGTATTTATGGTAGTTAGTTTATTATATATTTGATCAATAGTTCAGTTATTTCTTTAGTTATCTTATTTTGGATGATTATATCTTTATTTGATCAATTTCTGGGAGGTAGTTTGCAAATGACTTAAAATGTCAAACAACGCGTTTCGGCATGTTCATCCATGGTCCATACTAAATCTAAAGATGTTTAACTGTAAGACCTATGGTGTGAATATTCAAAACATACTTTTGCATTCATTAGGATGCCATGGTCGGTCGAACCCCACAAGGGGAACAACGAGGCACTCTTTTAGGAGGCTTGTCCAAGTTAGCATCTAAGTGGCCTATTTGGTTTTAAAAAAAAACACACACATCACACAACATAGAAAATTTCCTTTTCCTCCCTCCTTTTTTTCTCTTATGTCTCACCACAGACACACACACATTAAAACACTTCATTTTTCTAACTTTGATTCAAGAGCATGAAGGTGTAAACATTTTTGGGTTGATGCTAATGGTCGTGCGTACATAAAAACAATGTTTGGGTTGATGGTTTCGTGTTAATCTCATCTTTAAAACCCTCTTTTGTAAGTCAATTTCTTTCAAAAATATTTGTACTTTTAAATGCCTAATGATGCATAGATGATAATTGTACGGTGCGTTTGCTAATAATCAAAAGCGAAAAGTTTATAAAAACTTATTAAGGGTGCGTTTGTGTTGGTGAAATAATATTATTTACATAATAAATCTTATAGCTTATTTGCTTATTAATAAGCTTTGGTAAGCTTATTTGGGCTTATATGGTTTCGAAAACAAAAAGGAACAAAAAGAATATGGTTTTGGTTATTTAAAACTTTTGTCATATTTTTATAGCTTATTGTTATAGCTTATTTTGGTAACTAAAAATACTCGTAGCTTATCGACTTATTTTTAAGCTTATACGGCTTATTTTGGGCTTGTTTGGTTTTTGGCACAATAAGGGGCAAATAAGCCGCGACTTATTTGCAACCTTTTTGAGGCCTTTGCTTATTTTTGTGACTTATTCGTTGGGCTTATTTTGATTTCTTTAATTTTTGGGCTTGTTTTATTAATGGGCTTTGATGTTGGGCCTAAATCGGATTTTAAAAACTAAAAATAAGGTTTTGGACTAATAATGGGCCTTAAGGCCCAATAAGCAAAAACTAGTCATTTTGAATGTTAAGACGGAATTTTTTGAAACAATTTATACTTGTATAGTTAAAATAGTTGCTTAGAGAAATGTGTTTTGATAAACGTCACAGAAAGGTAGATTTTGGCATTTTGTCGAAAGTTGAATTATTTGAGAAAAATGGTGGGAAAATGAGGCTTAAAACCTTGGAAAACGTTTTATAAACGAACGGGTCATGCTGAAAAATCATCAAAATAGTATACTTAGAATATTTTTACTAAAACGTACTTTCTTAAAAATCCAACAAAAAGACAAAGTAATAAAATATTATTATTTTAATAATCTACTAAAAGACGAAAATATATTTTTACTAATTTTATAAATTATAAACTTCTCTAAGTTGTATAGTGTAATTAAAATGTGTCATTACTTATAATTAATACAATTAAACTAGGTAACTCATGGTTACCGGATAAATTACCGGAACATATTACTTATTGTCTATTATCTGAGGCTCGTGTTTTACTTGTCTATTTTCATTAAATTGTATAAGTATATAAAACCTAATATACATACTCTGACACATCTTCTTCAGAATCTAAATCACAAACCATCACATAATCAATACTAATAAAAACAGTAAAACGAAACATTTTCAAAACTCCTATGAATAAACTTTAAGTACACATTTCAAACATAATTCTAAGACAAACGAATTGCTAGGTCGTGTCTGGAAGCCGTGGTACGCCATTTTTTGACTATCATACTCTCAGCTACTAATCATCTTCGTTAAGGTAAGTTCTCGTAGCCCCACTTTTTAAACTATTTTCTTTGAGGGAAAACGAAACTCAAGACTATTTCAAACTATTTTCATATGTGCTGAAAACTAAATTATATGCTTTTGGACAATGCTGTGTGCCTATAATTACGTACGTGATTATTGTTGTATATGTTTAATGCATGCTATTGGGTACATAACAAATGCTCGGGTGCATATGTGTATGCATGCCATATGAGTACATACATATATCATTTGCTGACCTATGTTAGCTCCAGCTGGTAGGCCTTAGGTGTGGAGGACAAGTTCAACACGTGGACCATTGATGAATGGTTGGGATAATCTAAATGCTATGATTTCAAATGTTTATTGGATTGCTATGCATACATGCTTGCACTCCGCTATTATTGCACAATTGTCATACTTAAACTATGGCATAGCAACTGGGTTTATACTCTAAACCTACAAGCTCACCAACTTTATGTTGACCTTTTCGAGAATCATCTTCAGGTGAAGCCAATGCTCGATGAGACCAAGATAGTTGCCTTAGCAGACTTAAGCTAATCCCGTTGGGATCTTGTTTGAAAGATTGCATTTCTAAGACTTGTTTTCATGGTTATGTTTTTGAATAATCTTAGACTTATATTTCTCCAAGTAGGGAGTTCGGTTTTGTAATAATTCAGCTATGTGATGTGAATCGATAGTCACGACACAAGGTTCTACTTGTGTTCGGTGGACGTCGTGACACCTTTTAATTGGTATGCATTTTTAGTATTCTCTATATTGTTACCATGTGTTATGATGATCAATCCTCCGTCACTCCTCATGTTTTCGCCTTAGTTGGGGTGTGATAGATTGGTATCAGAGCCTTGGTTATATAGAATTAGGTGGTTTAGCCTAGACTATAACTTAGGAACCTTCATATAGCTTGCATAATAGGATCTACGTGTGTAGTTTCTTCTTATACTTACCTTTACGTGTAATTATCATCTATCGTCTATTGTCTATTGTAGAATACATGTTATCTAATCTCACAATCTAATAACAAAGAGAGAGAAAGTAGAAGGATGAACACTTTTAGAGAGAGAAAGGAAACGAGAATATTAACTTATGTGAAAATGAGAAAGTGAACAACCAACACCCTCTCCAAGCTATGGAGAAGGTACTTATACCTTGACTAGGCCGGCCACATAGTGGGCTAGATATGCTTACTATGGGCCTTGGGCCTTTCTACCTTACTAAGGTTCCAAAAACTAGCTAAGACCTAAGAGCTACATATTTTAGGTGTGACCGAGTCTTTTCTCAATTTCTAACAATCTCCCCCTAAGGGAGGTCACATCCTTTTACAAAATTCTTAAGCCTAACATTCTATGAATGTCTTTGTCTTTGCTCGTGGTCTTGAATCTTTATCTTTCAACTTGTGATATGCGTATTGATCTTTAGACTTTAGGCTTGAGCTTGTTCCTTTAGCTAGACTTGTATGTGATCTTTAGCTTCTTAAGATCATCAACCAAACATAATCTCTAATCATCATCTTGTGATCTTTTGCCATCTTGTGTACTTGTGACCTCGGACCGACATGCTCATACTTTTCTTGATTTTGAAAGCTTGTGTAGCCATCTTTCTTGAAGTTCTTTAACTTTAACACTTCGTCACTTCATGGAAGACGTTCGATATCATAGTAGCGAAAATTTCTTGAAATTATTTAACTTTAATACTTCATCACTTCAAGAAAGATGGGTGGTATCAGAGTAGTGGAAGTCTTGAAATATGTACTTGAGCTTTCATGATGTCTTTACATATGTCGATCGAGTATGAGCATGTGGCTATAAATCTTGACTTGTCTTGAACCAGCTGCTGCCACAATTGGGATTACCTACATGTATGGGTTAGTGATAAACAACATGTATGGACGAAAGTGTCTTTGTCACTTTGTTGAATACAGTTGCAACAACCATGGTTCCCCGTTGATCTGTATAAATACTGCCTGTAATCAGGTAGAATTCCGAAGAATCTCCTTAACAGGGTTTTACAGCTGCACTAGCAGTTCTTATTACCGGAGAGTCTGAAAGCAGACAACACGGTATGAGTAAACCAGTAAGAGAAAGTCTCACTGATTGAAACAAAAACTGATTTGAAAATCAATCAACGTGTTACTTGCTAAAGTGATTTTGTAACACATTAAGAGTTTTATGCATTTCAGAATTCATCAATCGTCAATTCATAGTCTGGACCGAATCGATATCTAGTGTCACAAGTTCGATCCATATAGGATCTCACAAGTCACCTACCGCAGAGCTTGTTTGAGGCTAGCTCTGGAAGGATTTCCATCGTCCTTGTGAATACTTTAGTATCACTCTGATGTTATGGCAATATCACAAGGATAATGCATAGGACTCTTAAGATATTACTTATTTTCACAGTGTGTAAGCAACAAATATATTGGAATTGTATCCTAGGGAGATTTATGGATGATCTCTTTTGGCTCTAGACTTGATAGTGCACTTTTAGTTTTAGTAATCAGAGGCTGGAGCAGACTGCCACCTTTTTAATACAACTAACTCGGAGTGAGAAAGTCGATAGAAATGTGTGTAATCTCTGTGAGAAATGAAACAAGAGTATTTTGAGAGACCTTGAGTGGCTAGGAAGGGTTGTGCATCGCATCACTGGGTCCATGGTGACTATCTTTAATACCAGACAACAGTTTAGTGTTTCTGATAGCATATGTATTGACCTGGTTTCTGCCTAAGTGCAAGGAGGGCTTCATTCTTTTCACCCTTTATCTTAACTTTTCTTTTTCATTCTTCAACCCCTTTAATACTTACCAAGACTTCATCACTAACACCTTGTTGGGTTTGTTCTAATGTTAGCTCTATCTTTGTCCGCATTTTTCCCTTTTCTCACTTTTTCTCCTTTCTATCATACCTATGGACTTCTATTCTATCTAATGGAATGTCCCTGGGTAGATCCCTCTGGTTCTGGCTGGATCATGGGAACGAACACCTAAACCCAACCACTTTATAACTCCAATTAATTAAATACGTGGTCGGTCTTTTGGTATTGTTCTCAGCCTTAAAACCATTTGAAAAACATCAATCAAGTTACTTTGTGATATAAATTAAAACATTTAGTACCTCAATGGTTTTTAACTTTCAAAATTGCTCCTGCTACATATGTGCATTGATAACCAAAATTGTTTTGCACATACAAGGAAGAAGCTGCACTAGAGTCATCCAGATCACATTTTACAAGTTATATATATTAATCATTTTCTCCCCTTATCAAAAATATCAAATCTCTTGATATTTTGGATATCAATTGATTCAAATATGTATAAAAAATTATTTGGAGAGAAAAATGTTTTGATTATATATAATAAGCCTTATTAGGAAAATTTTAATGCTCCCCCTCAATTTCTAAGGGTATTATATGGTGTATTGAGTACGTTAATTTAAAAAAAATTGAATTTACTAAGAAATTCATGAAAAGTTTGTACTCAAACACTATATAAGCCTATTTTCACTCTAACACTAATTATTTACATATTCACAAGATTTATAATTATGAAGTTTGACCTGAAAGAGTAGGATAAAATATGACAAAGTCATATTGTTCGCTGAAGCAGTCTGAGGTCTTCCTCATAATATCTATCACCAACAAACTTTTCCAAGCTTCTCATCAACCTTTTATCTAGAAACTGACGATCAATATCCTTTATCATGATGCGAGACCTTTTCTTGTCCAATCTACTCTGTCTCCTTCTTGGCATGAAACTTATATAACCCATCTCTAAATCGTTGGCCTTGTCTTTGAGTGTATCACAGAGAGATATGAGTGTACCGTCACTGAACTTGTAGAGCTCATGAAAACACATCAGTCTGTTTCTTCCCAATTTGTCCACATATATGAAACCTTGAGGGTTAGAGTATGCAGAATATGGTTTTAGATATGTGATTCCTACCTTGTGCATCATTGGTCTAGAGATGCTGAGCTTCTTCTGGTAGCTTTCTACACCAAGTTAAAGATCTTCCACCCTCTTCTGGATCACGATACGTCTTGCAAACATACGTAATGCTATAGCCAAGTTCACAATGACGTCGCCTTCCATAAACTTGTATAATTGCTGATCAAAATCTTCAAACTTCAATCTCCTCAAGATGACCATAACCATACCATTCTTTAACTTTGACATTTGTCACTGCCATAATTCTTTTGGTGGAGTACACATCATGTTTGGACACCATGTTGGAAGCATATCCATAGAAGCTTTGTCTTTTGGGACCCCAGTGTAAAGTGCCTAAAAGAGCATGATTTTCATAAGCTACTTTTATGGGACTCCATAAGTTGGGTACCATATCTTTAATTCCATGTAAGTCGTACTTGGCAGCCTTTGTCTTGGTCAACGAAGTCGTGTATGTTCTGCCGGTGCTTTCTCCTTGCAAGTATGCCAAGTCATTGTTAAAGAAGTAATCAACTAGGATGATTCAACGATTTCCTTACATAACCAGAGGTAGTGGTTTACTCAAGTTGAATGGATATCTATCACCTTCAGGGTTGTTCCAGTCTAGTTGATCAGTCAATGCTTTATAACATTCTTCCATATTATAATCGAGCTCGACATAACTTCTAAAAGTGCCTTTGAGAATGTTGTAAGCTGGTCCTACCAAAATGTCTTGTGTGAGTTCACTAATATGCAGGCGGTTCATGACAAATGCGCTGAAGTCTATCGGAGTGCTCATCAAATCATCGAATGTTCTTGAAGGTTTTTTTGATTTTTCAAGGTCACTAAGCCATTTCTGAGTAGACTTATTCTCAACTGATTTACCTTTATTCCACTCAGGATTTAGAGTAGGAGGTATTTCCGGTTTCTTGAACCAATCCTTTGGATCAACATTGACAATGGGTGTTTCATCAGTGCTACCTGTGTCTCTTTTAAGATTCTATGGCCCTTGAGTATCTCCTGCCTCAAACACTGTCTCCTCTGCTTGTGCAGACTTGCTAGTAGATTTTGTCTGAGATTTGGAAGTTTATAAAGATGCCTCTGGGACTTTAAGAAATTTGTAATCCTAAAAAAAATGAAATTAGCCCCATCATTGATATCTTGAACTTAGTGGTCATAAGATTAGCAAACTCATCACACATAGCAGTATTAGTTGATGCAAATATTATATCATTGACATAAAATTGTACCAATAATAAGTCGTTTCCTGCTTTCCTTGTGAAGAGTGTTAGATCGACTGCACCTTTAGAGAAATGTTGTGAGCTGAGGAAACTTAACAGCGTGTCGTACCATGTACGTGGTGCTTTTTTAAGACCATAAAGGGCCCTTTTAAGGTTGTACACATGCGATGGGTTGTCCTGATCAACAAATCCTTCTGGTTGGGAAACACAGACCTCTTCTTTAAGCTCTCCATTTAAGAAATCCTTTTTGACGTCCATCTGGTAGATTTGCATATTCTTATTGGTGGCATTTTCTATGAAGATACGGATGGCCTCTGTTCTTGCAACCGGTGCAAATGATTCCTTAAAGTCAATTCCCTCCTCTTGCCTGAATCCTTGAGCAACCAATCTAGCCTTTTTCTTGAGTACCCCTCTAAATTTGTCTGTCTTGACCTTGAAGATTCACTTTAATTTGATCAACATAACTTTATCTGGACAAGGAACCAATTCCCAAACTTGTAGTCTTTTAAATTCATGAATTTCTTCTTGCATCGCCTCAATCCATGATGATTCGAGCATAGCTACTTTGAAGTTCTTTGGTTCTACAGAAGTTAGGAAGGCATCAAAGTAACACCACATGGCATCAGTTTTGAGTTGCTTTCTAGTGGAGACTGTACGAGATAGGTCACTAATCATGTTTGCTAATGGATGATCCTTAGTCTATTTACCAATCAGTTCTAATAGAGAGTGAGAGGACTGCATATTTGACGATGATTTTTGTGTAGTAAAAACATCATGAAGAGGTTTATGACATGGATCGTCAAATTATGTATTTGGTATCGGTTATTCAATACCTTGTGAGATGATTAAGGATTGTTGTTGTTGGTTAGTTGATGAAGTACTTGCTGAAGGCGTATCTTGATCAATGGTTGTTGATGAAGGTGAATCGGCTATATCAACAGCTCTTGCTGTAGCAGCTACTTGAACAGGAGAAATAGCACTTGATGAACGATTGAAGTATTCATCAAAAATAGGTTGGAACAAATGATCCCAATCATGTTTGGTTGGTAGGTTAACAGGTTGTTAAGGAACAGGGTTTGGTACGAGTCCTGAACTGGATGTTGCAGGAGTCATTACTTGAAGCCCGGGTCCTGAACTGAATTGGTCAGAAGCCAACGCTGTCAGCTCATCGAATGTTACATGAATGTTTTCCATAATTTTCTGAGTTCTTCTGTTATAGATTCTGAAATCTTTCTTTGTAGGCGTGTAACCAACAAAAATACCAATATCGACCTTTGCATTCAGTTTACCCAAATCCTCACTGTCATTGGTCGGGTAACAGAGTGAACCAAAGACATGAAGAAATGATAAATCCAGCTTCTTGTCGTGCATCAGCTCATATGGAGTTTTGTTGTAAAGGAGACGGATTAGGGAATGGTTTTAGGTATAACAAGTTGTATTGATTACTTCGGCCAACAAAAAATAATATAGCTTTTGAAAATATCAATATTGTTTGAGCAACTTCCACTAGAGTTCGGTTTTGTATTTCGACAACGCCGTTCTGTTGAGGAGTGCGAGCAACATATGTTTGATGCGTGATGCTGACATTTTCATAAAATTCACGAAGGGTCTGATTGACAAATTCAATTCCATTATCTGTTCTAACATTATGGACTGTGGCATTCAAACGAACTTGAATATTTTTGATGCACTTGATGATAGCATCAAGAGCTTCATCCTTTGATCTCAGAAATTTAACCCAAGTAAATCGTGAGTAATCATCAACAATCACCAAGATATACTTTTTCCCAATAATGCTCTCCATACGCATCAGGCCACAAAGATCCATATGCAAAAGATAGAGTTTCTCTTGGTTAGTGTCCTCAGCTTTGGGTTGATGAGAGGATTTCTTGCTTTTGCCTAATGCACATGCTGAACACAGATGATCTTTCTCGAATTTAAGCTTTGGAATTCATCATGCAAGCCCGTCTTTGGCTAGCTTGTTAAGAGTACCGAAGTTGAGATGAGATAACAGACAGTGCCATAACCAGCTCTTAGTCTTTGAAGTTTTTGAAAGTAGACAGATCGGAGAAGTCTTTAGCATGTCATCAAGAAAAATTGTGTACAAGTTTGTGTCTCTGGAACCTGAAAGTAGATCAACACCATTTAAATTCCGAATAAAGCAAGTGTTTTTCTAAAAAGCAACTTCAATATCTGAGTCACAGAATTATCCAACAGAAAACATGTTGTGTCCGAGTCCTTCAACATAATATACCCTTGAGATAGTAACATTGCCCAAGTGATAGTCACCATAACCTATAATCTTTGCAATCTGGTCGTTTCTGAATCGAATAGTTCCTAGAAATTTACTGACAAAGTTCATGAGCTAAGAGTGGTTTCCTTTCATATGTTTTGAGCATCCGAAGTCCAGATACCAGAGAACAATTTGGACAACCTGTCATTGACAAGAGAAGAAGGCGATGGAACATCTGTAGCATTGGATCCCCAAGAATGATTGGGTTCCGAGTTGTTAGCAATCTTAGATTTTACAATCTTAGCTTTTTTACTCAAACCTACAATTTTTACTTCTTTGGGTCTCCTGCTATAGACTCTAAGCTTTGGTTTTGTGTTTCACCTGAATTAGAAGTGGTTTCCTTAAGATGCGCTGCTTTCGGGGGAGTGATCCTAGTTAAAGGGCACGAGTTACCAACTAAAGTGAGTATTCTTCCTGTTGGTTTCCACTTATAGCCTATTTCAGTGAACATATAACCCGTAGGTTTCCAAATATTTTGCCTTTTGTTCTTAGCCGACTTAGATTTAAAGCGCACATTCACATCATTCACAAAATCAAGGAAACACACATCATGATTTGCATCAAACATACATTGCTTACATTTAACACAAATTAATTCAGAATTCGCATTTAACATAGTATGCTTAACATTCACATCACAAATAAGGTCTTTAACATGATTCTTTTTATTAGAATTTAAATTAACTATCCTAGGTTGGACTTCTACTTTTTTCATCATGTTGCTACTTGGTGTTTGCGAGATCCTATCATTCCTTTTATTGCCTGCAGGCTGTGATCTGCAAGCACTAGTAGAACTCTTCAATCATCTAAAAGGAAACACAAGTGTGTTAGAATCTGATGTTTTGGATGACTCTACATGTTTAATATTGCTTGAGGATGTGAGAGGTTTTGAAAACCTAACTTTCTTGACTTTTTTCATTGGTGTGACAGCAATCAATTTCTCACTAGGTTTTGTGAAACTAGGGCATGTCTGAGAAACATTGCCTAACAATTCCTTTACGTGTTTTGTATACTTGCAAGTAGAGTCTAAGAGGGGTTCACTAGGAGTCTGTTTTCTAGCGTGTTCTACAAGTCTACGTATGGTGTCAGTATTTTCTATAGTCTTCTTTAAATAATCCTCATGTGTCACACCCCCAGACGGGGCCTGGACGGAATACGTGTCCGAGGGCGTGACATCATCATGATCCGAACACAAGGCATAAGAGAACGACCACTAATGGACGTTTTGAAAATCATAA
>BQNB010117880.1:0-21097 GCA_026074375.1 Tanacetum coccineum
TTCTTCCGTTTTCTTCCACGACTCATACTTAGAACCTACAATAGCAAATATACTCGATTCTATACCAAAAGTTCTTATAATTATATATAAAATCATTGATAACGCATATAAAAACATGTATAATTTGAGCGTTATCAAATCCCCCCACACTTAAAACTTTGCTTGCCCTCAAGCAAATCTAAGAAAAGAAATTTTATAAACAAGGTCCTAGGTGACAAGACAAATTTTTATATATATATTTTTAAATTTTGATATATTTTTTTTAATTTAAAAAAATTTATTTGGTGTGAAATTTTCGAAAATATTTTTGGTTTTTGTAACAAATAAGTGCAAAAGGCGCAAGCACCCCTTACACTTAAGGGTTTGCTTGTCCTCAAGCAAAATAAGGAAAAATAATAAGCTTTACAAAATAAACATCGAATTATAAAAAATATTTTTGGATTTTTAATATGCGAAAGCAGAGATGTTTGACAATACCCAATGATCTTCAAGCTGTAATAACATGACTAAGCACCTCACGAATAAGGAAAGTATAATTCACTCAAACACTCGTATGTGATGTAATAGAGGGTAAAAGGGAAATCACACTCAATTGCTCAGACATGATTCATTAAGTTACCATAGGCTTGTACAAGAAACAAAACTGCACCGACATGGCGTAAGCACCAGGTATAAATATCAAAAGAGGACTTTTATTCGGGTTGTAACGTTAGGCTAAGGGTTAATAAGGGTATGGATAAGGCATGAGAAATATATACTGGAAATGGTTTTATAATATACATGTTGACAAGTCCAAGAAACCCATGTTGATAGTTACGACATACCACAAACCCGTGAGGTTATTAAACATTTCAACGTCTCTCGATCATAAACAAATCGACACAAATATAATATATCATACGTCGCAAATGCAAACAACAATCCAACTCTTATTCATCATTTTTTCTTTCTCTCTTTTTTCCTTTTTTTTGATTTTTTATCACTTTTTTTTCTTTTTTTTACTCCATTTTCGCACAACTAACAATTCTCCCACACTTAATATAAGTGTACACCACAAAAATACGAAATACGAAGTTTCGAACCTTTGACTTCGTTGAAATGGTACAACCATCATAACTAAGTGCGAACAAACTATAAGTAAAAAATCAACTACTTAACCTGAGCAACTAGCAACTAAGCAACCAACCAATTGGAACTTTCGAAATGTAACGGCGATGCTAAAGGTTATTAATTTGTAGTGTTTTAGTGATGAGAAAAATGAACTAGAAGGGCCTCCAGAGGTTAAAGTCAGGGGTATCCTAGCACTAAAGATTAGTGCTGAACATAAGGTTTTATATTTGGTTGGTTAGCTGATCCATGTAACCACAAGAAGACATAAATAATTAAATAGAATGGCTATTTGAGATAAATTCTAAGTTGCCTCTTTATCACTTAAACATGACTATATCACGCGAACGTGATCTCACTGCGGTCTCGTAACGATTCAAAAGGCACAAGAGTTCTAGACACATCGCAAATAATGATCTCCAGGCACACCCTCATCACGAGATCTCTATACAAACCACAATCACCACAATGCTCTCTAGAGTAATAGCGCAACATCAAACTACAACATACAACAGCCCATTCTGTACACGCGGCAGACAATGACAGACACTTTGAAGCAAGTTGCATCCCACACCCCCCTTGTATCCTTCACTCTTAACCGTACCGAGCAAGCTGAACACATACGGCAACAAAATTTCTCAGCCTCCATACAGTACTTAAAAAAGCAACAACCTCTTCACAACTTTGGAACGTCAGCATCTGGTCATTAATATACGCAAGTAATGTCATCGATCCGTGTCGGATCTGCTCTATCAATCGGGACACATCTCTGATTTCAAAACTTTATTTTTTTATTATTACGTTTTATTTTAATATATTAACCTAAGTGACAAAAAAAATTTAAAAATAAGTTTAGATTTTTAGATTACCGAGGGCGAACAAAAGTTAGAAATTAATAATGAGTCTAATTTTTCAATTTATTTTTCCCTCACACTTAAGTTGAGCATTATGCGTAATTTTAGGAAATAACTTAAAAGTAGGATAATATGAAAAATAAATATAAATACGAAGCAAGAAACTTTTCCCTTCGGGGCTCATAAGACCTTGGTTAATATGTAACATGAAACTGAACGGCCTAAGGCTGTGTATTCTACACATGTAATATACTGAATCCAAATATAATCACATCCCAATGAAAACATCATCCACAAATACCAATCTCCGGCTTGTATTATGTGAATCTGCAAAATAAACAAAACTACGAAAACCGTGAAATACTAAAGCGCACTTTCGTAGGCAACACGGTTGCATTTAGCGTATGCAACAAGCCTTTAAACCCCTCGGTGGCCCGAGTGGACGAGTTATAGTCTCATGAGGGTTTCGAGCGAACACACACACAAAGTTCAAAAACAATTTTTTATATTTTATATATATTTTTTATTTTTTTTAATATATTTTTTTATTTATACATTATTTACTAAAACAAGCACACATAAAATCTTTTTGGATTTTTAGTTTTTTTAAACACACACTAATCAAGCACATAATTATTATTTAAGGTACCAAAACTTATAAAAGAATATAACATATAGAGATTAAAACAAATATTTTGAGGGTTTTTTAAGCATAAATCAAAATATACAATAATTATATAAGGTATAAAACAAATAATTAACAAAATTATATATTTTTTATTTTTTATTTATTTTATATATATCTTTTAAATTTATGACCAAAAGTGCGTCGCACTTAAAAGAAAGTGAGGCGTACATCGCATCTAATTATTATTATTTTTCAAATATTCAAATATACTAGCGCGACAAAAATTTAACAAAAATGCGCCGCACAACATTATATGTGTGGCGGTTTTATTATGACAAAAACATATTTTTAGATTTTTCACATATTATAAAATATCACAAATACAAACACATTCACAAACACAAGCAAACACATAAATAGACAAACACAAACACACCAACTAAACAAAAAGAAACACGAAACTAATTTTTTTTAAGATTTTTTAGTTTTAACATTTTTATGCCTTTTTTTAAAACACGCATGCAAACATACACAAACAAGCAAGCATGCAGAAACAAATAAACATATAACAAATATTCACAATAAAAGAATAAATAAAAATTGTCATCTTATTAAATGTTTATACAAAAACAATAAATTTGGATGTTGAGAAAACACGCCGCACTAATAACAAGAGCAGCTAACTATAGTATAGACAACAAAATTTTTAAAGTTTTTCAAATAGATAGCCAACAAGATGAAACTAAAAGTCTAACAAAAGCATAATTTTTATTATATAAACAAGAACATGCCAGTAATAAAAAATAAGCAAAAATAATTTAGAATTAAAAATCTTTTTGATTTTTCTTTAATGACAACCTAAATATCAACACTTGTACAAGGCATAAAATCATATAAAATAAAATTTCAAATGATCATATACCTGAGACTAGCAATTTGGGGGTTTTGTTTGGGTTTTGGTTTTGGTTTTAAATCTGACTTTGCTGGTGAAAATTTTGCAGAAAGTGCGGCGTACTTGGTGTAAGTGCGGCGTACTTTTGCTGAGTTTTTAGAAAAATCGGCGCACAAATGTATGTGCGGCTACTTTTCCTGAAGAAAAATAATTTTTTTTGTTCATATGGCCAGAAAATTGTATGGCGATTTATAAATATTTTGATTGTAAAACAGTACGAAACGCTATTTGGTGTGAAACAACTTACTATCATGTTAAACACATGCAAAAGAACCAACCGGGCGAACAGGGAAGTGCGGCGCACACATAAAGATGTGTGTCGTACTTACTGAAATAGAAGACATGTTTAAGAGATTTCAAAGGATTTAAACACACGTAAGATGCACAAGACTAGCAAACAATCTGCAAACAACTAAACAAACTCACGCCCCGGCACGGCGCCAAAACATATGTGGTGTTTTTACATAGTTTTAAATGTTAGAATAACAATAAAATACCGATTTTGACTAATAACACAACATTCGGGCAAATACCCTATCAAGTGCAATATAGTATTAGGTATGACCAGGTCGTTCCACGGGATTTGTAGCATCTCACATATTTTTATCAGTAACAATGCAATTGAAATTGTCACTGATACACATAGCCAAAACGTGTGTATTAAGCAAGCAAGAAACAAGGCATGATCCACATAACATAATAGATAGAGATAGAGCGAGACTTTATATAAGCAAAGCATACAAGTCAAATATGACGGGTAATCATAATAACAAGCATATCTACCAATTGATGACCATATAATCCTTGTAGGCCTATAAACTGACATCATCACGAGTGCATTAGGAATGGTTTATATCAAATATGCATACATATGAATTCCTCTCAACCTGGTAGACAACAGTAAGGAAAGGTTATAAAAACACACTTCTACTTGGGGTTATTTATCAATTTAACCACATAATATCTCACAAGAACTTGATACAGATATCAGGTTTCGTAATGGCCCAACAGACATTCAAACAAGGATTCTTGATTGACACATCTCTTATTTTTTTACCATACACTTAGATGTAAAAAAAAGCTGTCGAAAGCATTATTTAAAAAATGTACACCTAGTAAAAAGCAGCGGAATGAAGTGAATTGATCAAAAAAGAAAAGTGTCAAATCATTAGCTTTAAATACATCAAGACAATTTAATTGTCTTTCAGCCGTATTTCATTGCAATGATATACCAATTAGAATAAAGCAATGATCCAAGTAAAGATAACATCAAATTCATAAGCATATGTATTCATAAGTCATAGCAAAATCATCCAAATATCATATCATGTTTCACATATGAGAACAAAGTACAATTACCAATATTTCGACTACAACAACCACCAATCCCAAACAAAAATTCCATGGATCACCAAATATTACCAAATGCACTCAAGATAACCAAAATATACCAGTAACTTCTAGAAATCTCAACATAATCACCAAATGAAGTGTTTAGGAACAATGTTTATGGTAGTTAGAACTTTGGAGAATTTGGTGTGAATCCTTTACGAATCAAAGTGGAAAGTGTTTAGATTCTGAAAATGAATGGTATAAACTAATGATATGTGTTTGATTTAGAACATGGGAAAGTTTGTGGAAATGGTTGTGGTTAATGGTGACATAGCATGGTGGTGTAGAGGGGTGTTTGGATCATTAGGTCCTAAGACCCTCACCACTCCTTCCTCCTCTCCAAACTGATTTTTAGAGAGTGTGTGTGTGATATATGAGTTGTGTGTATAATATAAGGAAATGATAGATGCTAAGAAGTTATATATAATCTATTCATGGGACTCAAAACACCTCCAGCATCAAAATTTTTAATGCTGGCCGCTCTTCGGGTGTTAATGTTGTCTACATTTAATTCCCTTTAATTTTTTTCCATCGACTCAAAAGTGCGCCGCACTTTGGGCAAAACCACCGCACTTTAGTCACTTCAGCACTTGGCCTTTTAAGGTTGTAGATAATTGAATTCTCTTCGCGTGGCCGCCAGAATCGCGTCAAACGGAGTCAGTATGATCGAGTTACGACCAAAACAGTGAACAGGTGTCGGGAGGCATTCAACTTGAGTTATTTCTTCGTTTAAGCTTCAAATCATCGTGTATTCTTCCGTTTTCTTCTACGACACGTATCATGAACCTACAATAGCAAATATACACGATTAAGTGCCAAAAGTTCTTATAATTAACCAAAATAGATATATAAAAGTACTGATAACGCATATAGAAACAAGTGTATATAATATCCCTAAGCCTAAAAACCCTATAACCTTCTGCTAAAGAGCACCCGACAAAGAATGATGCATGCCACCACTGTAAAGAGGTGGGTCATTGTAAAAGGAATTTTCATGTTTACCTTGTTGAGTTGGTGAAGAATAAGAAGCAAGTTGGCACTGGCAGTTCTTTAGGTATCTTCACAATAGAATTATTTTATTTTCCTAATAAATCTTGGGTTTATGACACTGGTTGTGGTACTTACATTTGTATCACAAAACAGTGTCTTATAGGAGCAAGAAAGATGGAACAAGGAGCTCTCTATTTGTACGTGGGCAATGTGTTCGTAGCCAAGTATAAGCCTATTGGAAGTTAGATGACTTAGTTTTACCTAATGGTCTAGTGATTTGTTTAGACAATGCCATTATGCACCTACTATAACTAGGGGTGTTGTTTCAGTTTCTCGTTTGGTTAACAATGGTTTTATCCAGCATTTTACAGATTATGAAATTTTAGTTTCTAAGAATGTTGTTCTTTATTTTAATGATATTCCCAGTAATGGTATATATGAAATTGATATGTCTAATCTTGTGCCAAATGTTAATTCTATTTATAATGTTAGCAACCAAAGAGTCAAGCATAACTTGGACTCTACTTATCTGTAGCACTGCCGTCTTGGCTCAGATAAAGCAAGAAACGTATTTGAAAAACACAACATGATGGCTTTTAATTCAACGATGATGAGTCCTTTGATCAATGTGTGTCTTGTTTATCGGGCAAGATGACAAGGAAATCGTTTCTGCATCGTCCCGAAAGGGCGACTGATCTTCTTGGCCTCATTCATACTGATGTTTATGGACCACTTAGACATGTGTCAAGAAAAGGTGCTAGCTACTTCATTACCTTTACAAAGATATTAGTCGTTAGCTATAGTTATTTGCTTAAACATACACATGAGGTTTTTGCAAGCGTTCAAGGAGGTTAAGAATGAAGTTAGAATATCAACTCGGAAAGACTATTAAGGCACTTCGATCAGATCGAGGAAGCGAATAGATTAGCCAAGAGTTTATAGATTATCTGAAAGCTTATGGAATTGTCCAGCAACTTATTCCTCCTTATACACCACACCACAATAGGGTGTCTGAAAGGAGGAATCATACTTTGTTATACATGGTTCGATCTATGATGAATCTTACAACTTTACCGTTATCCTTTTGGGATTATGCTCTAGAGTCTGCTGCACGCATTCTTAATATGGTGCCAACCAAGAAGGTTGATAAGACACCATATGAATTAGGTATGAAAATTGTTTCCTAATTTTGTCTTACTTAAATGTCTGGGGTTGTGAGGCGCTTGTGAAGCGGGATACGCCTGATAAACTTCAACAAAGATATGTTAAGTTGTATCTTTATAAGATACAAAAGGAAACATAGTGTTACTATTTCCATAATTTCCACTTGAAAACAAAATATTGTAGTACAAAGGTAATAGCAGAATTCTTTAGACAAAATCTTTTATGTCTCAAGAATCCCAGTGGAGGTGCGGAGAAACTTAAAGAAATTCAAGAGAAGATACAATCACCTTCTGAAATCACTAGAGAAATTCCTAAGAGGTTGATGGTTTAAAGGTTTTAAACCACCTCAAGAGGAAGTGACTCCTATTCGTAGGTCCGTATGGACACATCAAGCTCCTAAACGCTTATGTCTAAATGTGGAAGTAGAGGAGCATAGTTTGAGGGATCTTAATGAACCTACTAACTATAAAGATGCACTATTAGATCCGGAATCTGATAAGTGGCTTGATGTTATGAATGCATAAATGCAATCCATGAAAGATAATCAAGTTTGGTGCTTGGTTGATCTTCCTCCTAATTGTAAGACTGTTGGGAGCAAATGGCTTTTTAAGAAAAATACTGGCATAGGAGCAAATGCAATCCATAAATATCTTGTAGCAAAAGGTTTTACTCAAACCTTCGGGGTTGATTATGAAGAAACGTTCTCACCCATTGCTGACGTTAGAGCTATTAGGATTCTTATAGCCATAGCGGCATTCTATGACTATGAGATATGGCAAATGGATGTAAAAACTACCTTCTTAAATGGTTATCTTGATGAAGATATTTATATGGTGTAACCTAAAAGTTTTTGTTGATCCTAATCATCCCAGTAAAGTATGCAAGCTACAAAGGTACATTTATGATCTTAAGCAAGCATCAAGAAGCTGAAATAAGATATTTGATGAGGAAATCAAAAGGTTTGGATTTGCTCAAAATCTTGATGAACCATGTGTATATCAAAAGGCTAGTGAGAGTAATGTTACATTCCTCATCTTATATGTCGATGACATAATCATTATGCGAAATCACATTCCAAGTTTACAAAGTGTAAAGACATATCTTGGAAAATGTTTCGCCATGAAAGATTTAGGGGAAGCAACTTTTATTCTTGGAATCAAGATCTACTGAGATAGATCGAAGCGATTAATTGGACTTAGTCAAAATACTTACATGGATAAGATCTTGAAGAGATATAGGATGGATAATTCCAAACGTGGTTACATCCCCATGCAAGAAAGACTTAACTTGAATAAAACACGAGATGCTTCTACATTCAAAGAGGTGAAGCGTATGCAAAATGTACCTTATGCTTTAGTAGTAGGCTCCATTATGTATGCAATTAGATGCACTAGACCTGATGTTGCGTTCGCGCAAAATATAACAAGCCGTTTTCAATAGATTCTAGGAAAACCACACTAGATGCTATGAAAATCATTCTTAAGTATTTAAGAAATAGTAAAGAGATGTTCTTGGTTTATGGTAGAAATCCTAAAGCTGAACTTAGAGTTGATTGCTACTGCAATGCTGGATTTGAGACCGATAGAGATGAAATAAAATCTCTGACAGGATACGTCATCATTTTGAACGGAAGCGCAGTAGACTAGAAAAGCTCCAAAACAAAGTACTACTATAATGTCTGCTACATAAGCTGAATAACATAGCTGCTTTAGAAGCTGCAATGGAAGTTGTTTGGATTAGGAAGTTTATTTTAGGGCTTGGTATAGTACCAATAATAAACAAATCTATTAAGATGCTTTGCGATAATTCAGCCACACTTCTTATCACCAACAAACCGAGGGTTTAAAAGGGCGTTAAACACTACCATAGAAGATACCATTATGTTCGCGAGTGTATTGAACTGGGCAAAATTAATCTTCTTAAAGTTCACACATATGATAATCTAGCAGATCATTTTACAAAGGCTTTATCTAAAGGAAAGCTTACTCAACATGCTAGGAGCATAAGACTTCATTTAGCTAGTAGTTTCATGTAGATCTATGTTTAGTATTTAGATAAAGGATGTTAAGACAATTTATTTTATGATAAAGATACATGGTATTCTGTTATATTTATTTTAAATTATATCCTATATTTGCATGTTTAATCCATGAATAATTTTATTATTCTATATGATTCAGTTGTCGATCAACAATATCGGAATATTGTTGACCTAAGACAAATCTGAGTGATTGGTGATATCTTGGATAATAAAGGATATGTCCGCCAAACTCACATGATATTCATAAGATGAATATTGGACTTCCCCAACTAACAAGACTATCACTTTATAGATCGGCGTCATTAAGTGAATCTTGTAAGTGATTTCATTTACTGAATCCTTAGACTTGAGATGCATGTAGGTCTTGCATGTGTGGATTGTTCTTCTTGTTTTAGTTCTGGTTATCCTGAATAAGATAACTAATAAGGACTATTTTCAGAAGTGGTTATGAAGCATGGTGACATGGCACTTGTAGTCAATAAAGAATTTGTTCCTTCAATAGTTGAAGTATGATGCCACTGGGCCCTCGTAGGGTTAATCATATGTATGCGTGGCCGCGCCTAAAAGTTCATGTAGATGAGTCTCGGTGAGTTTTGGTAATCTTGGTTAATCATATATACGAGAAACAGAATTGTTAAATAATGGAATAACTTTGATCCATATCCATTTTTAACACGGTATCGGAAACAAAGGGATTGTAAATGTCTAAATCATTTAACCATGACTTTATGAAAGAAAACTCAGGTATTCCTGGGAGTTTTGGCATGTTGCTAGACACTTACCAATGTTATTATATGTTGGGATTCTTGATTTGATGAGACAAAGTAAATAAAAGAATGAAACCAAAGGACTAAAATCGCCATTAAAGAATTCTACAAGCTTGTGGAGAATATATAGATTCTGGAAGATCTCCTTAAAAAGATAAAAATAACAGAAGATATTCTTAAATGTTTAAAATATATTATTCATTCTTATCTTCCTTTGTAAGCCTTGAAATCTCTATATATAAAGAGATTCACAGGCGTGTTATTTTGTGTACATAAAAAAATGTAGTCTACTAAAGGTGTGTGTGTGTGTGTGTGTCTAGGCGTATGGTATATAGTAGATGCCTAGAGTTTATGTGGTTTAGCCTCAAGGATCTTATGATTCCTTGTTATAGTGTAGATAACACGTTTTAGAGTTGATCGTCTAGAATTAGGGCTTAGATGGAATGATAATGAAGAAAAACCTTGTTTGATAATATACTTGTCTTTATATTCTGCTGCGTATTTATATTATCTGTAAAACATATCCTAGATGGGCTTAAACGATCTTCTCAATTGGTATCAGAGCCTTATGGCTCTTGATCTAGGATATACAAGGTTTGTTGATGTTGTGCTATGAAGGAAAAAGAAGGTATGATTTTCTGTTTTGAAAGTTATGGGCGATTTTGTAGCTTATTTGTAGGTGTGTATATGAATTTGTACTGCTGCTATGGATACTCATTTAGTACTGCCACGTTAATAGTTTTACTGCTATTGGTCATGGACTTAGTACTACTTGTTTGGTTAATGCTACTCGAATACATAGTTTATACTACTGGGATTGCGCAACTGGAGAAGGAGCAGAAGGTTTTTGATGAGTCTTGGTTCTGGTACTGTAGCAACAACTGTAGTAATACTAGGGTTTTTGATGTTGATGGTTGTTATTGGTTACTACTGTTATGATAATACTGCTTCTTATTTACTTAAGACTGCTAATGTATTACTTTGTACTGCCAAGGAAGAGCCAAAGGAAAGATTAGTATTGTTCGTTCAAACTTTATACTGCTAGCATTGGGATTAAAGAAAGTTAATACTGCTAGAAGGATTTACAACTGCTAGTTCTATATGATATCGGACAGAATGCGTGATTTGGTTCTCGGACAAAACACACAGTTTGGTGATTGATTGGTTTTTGGATTTGATTTAAATGTTCTTAACAGATTTAAAGGCTTGTATTTAGGGATTAATTGGTTACGAAGAAGATTGTTTATAACTTATTTGGAGTTGAGGTGGAGTTTCACAGGTTTGTGCTTTATCATATCTCAAATGGCTAGCAACGTTTAGAGATAACTTGTTCGTGCTTATAAACGATGTGACGAAGACTTGTCAGAATCTAGCAAAGGTGTGTGATTTTTCTTATGGTGCTCAATGCTCACATTTGCTATCACTTAGTACTCAGTGTCTCATAGAAGATGAGGATTTTGTCAAGAGGTTGCGATCTACTTATATTTCACAGATTTATTTATAAGTTTGGAGTCACGTGGATAGTACAAGACATAAGACACAAGTTTGGGTTATTCTACTTCTACATCAAGTTCGTTATACTTAATTTTCTTCATCAGTAATCATTACATAGAGCCTACAGAATTGAAGATTCACAAAATGGTTAACATATGGGTTTTAGGGGAAGCTTATTGTTAAAATGTTTAACCATTTACATGCACCACTTGAGGGGAAGTGTTTCGTTACTACTGCTGATCTTTATTACTACTGCTAGTTTATGTTTCTACTACTCAAAGTCATTTTTCGTATTATGCTTCATGGCGGGTATTTTGAGTATTGGAAGGCTGGATTAGTAGTTGTAGTATATGGTTTGTAGATGTTTTGATCCAAGTTGCATATCTACAGAAGACCCCTATTTGATAATTACAAAAAGGGGAAGAAGATTACATGTTTATTAATTTGCAGCTTATTATATGTGGTGACATGATACAAAGGATATCTACTTAAGGGGAAGTTTTGTTTCATTCAGGGAGATGATTACATCTCAACTTCAGGGGAAGCTTTGGGTTTATAATGAAGTTCGTACGCGACTTTGTTTGTTTTGTCATCATCAAATAGGGGAAGATTGTTGGGATTCTAGATTTAATTAGACAAAATAAATAAAAGAATGAAACATAAGGACTAAATCTAGCATTATGGAATTGTACAAGCTGGTGGAGAATTATTAAAGATTTAGTCAAAGATATCAAAAGATAAAGATTATGGATGATCTCCTTATGAAGATAGAAGATATCAGAAGATCAAGTTTAATATTTAAATGATTTATTTGTCTTATACTTATATTTTTATGTAAGCCTTGATCTCTCCCTATATAAAGAGATCATAGACATAGGTTTTAGATATAGCAGAGGCGACTGATGAGAGTCGAATAGTAAAAGGTGTGTGTATGTACACCATAGTTAGATAGTTAGTTAGTAGCCCCAAGTTATAGTTGTGGTAAAAGGGAAACGTATGAATATAAAACCTTGTTCAATAACAATGTTCTTTATTTAATTCTGATGTGCATATTGTTTTCATTGTTATTGTCAATCCTAGATATAAGATCTAAACAATCTGAGTTTAAACGATCTTTAGTTTTCACAATTGGAATCAGAGCCTCGTGGCTCTTGATCTAGGATCTACAAGGTTTGTTGATGTTGTGCTATGAAGGAAAAATAAGGTATGATTTTCTATTTTGAAAGTTATGGGCGATTTTGCTGATTTTATGATTTTTACGACACTTTAAAGTGTCGTCTTTATACTTAAAAAAGACAACTATGATTATTATTGATGCAAGTTGAGATGGTGAAAACTAGGGTTTTTCATTAAACCCTAATATAGTCAAATAGTTTTGGTCGTGTATTGGTAAAGAAACAAGCAGCAGGTACGTTTGATTTGTGAACAAAAGAAGCAACAGTCTTGGTGAGTTGATTATTGATTCAATGGTGAAACCCTAGTAGGGACGAATGGTATGAACATGGAAGAAAGTCTAGGGTTTTGATCATTTGTTTACTGGCGACAAGAAGAAAGTTTACTTCTTTAGACAAGCAAGTCCATTGGTGATGCAACACGAATATTACCGAGTGTAGGGAAAGTGATAAGCTGCAAGATCATCTTGGTATGGAGAAGAAGGAGTTGAAAACCCTAATTAATGCTGGGTTGTAGTTTTCTGTTTGGTATAAACAAGATCGTGATCTTCAGAAAAACAAGCTCAAAGATATGTCGTGTGATTAGCTGAAACCCTAATTCATGTTGATATTACTAGCTGCCATGGATGATACAAAGATGGAAAGGTTTGTATTACTTGTTTATTCATTAATACTACCATCATAACCGTTTGTACTGCCAGAAGATGCTTAGTACTGCTCTTGTACAACATTACTACTGCCAATGGTGACTTTGTACTGCTTGGTATATGGTTAATACTACCACAATAGAAACTTAGTACTGCTCATTGGAAGGCTAGTACTATTGGATGATTTTAGTACTGCTAGCAAGATATTACAACTGCTATGAGACGAATTCATGTTTGCATTATGTTGTTTCGTGAGTACAACAGTTGGGTAGGTTCATTACTGTTTGAATTCGTCTTCAAGATGTCAGGATTGATAACAAGTTTGTGCTGCTAAGACACTTTAATACTGCTTGTTTTTATTACTACTGCTATTAGAAAGCAGTTAGTACTGCCAGGTTTAATCGATATCAGACAGAGGACGTTTTTAGTACTGTCAGTTTTGACAGATGTCGATTGACACACACGTTTTTGGATCTCGGACATAATTGATTATTGAAGAAAATGGCTCGTTTTTGGATTTCTTGGAATAATTGGTTACGAAGATGATTATTTATCACTTATTTGACGGTAAAGTAGAATTATTTGGGTTTTTGTTTTATCATATCTGAAATGGCTTACAACATTTGGAGGTAACTTGTTCGTGCTTAGAAACGATGTGACGAAGACTTGTCAAAATCTAGCAAAGGTGTGTGATTTTTCTTATGGTGCTCAATGCTCACATTTGCTATCACTTAATACTCAGTGTCTCATAGAAGATGAGGATTTTTGTCAAGAGGTTGCGATCTACTTATATTTCATAGATTTATTTATAAGTTTGGAGTCACGTGGATAATACAAGACATATGACACAAGTTTGGGTTATTCTACTTTAGCATCAATTCGTTATACTTAGTTTTCTTCATCAGTAATCATTACATAGAGCCTACAGAATTTAAAGATTCAAGAAATGGTTAACATATAGGTTTCAGGGGAAGCTTATTGTTAAAATGTTTAACCATTTATATGATACATGAGGTGAAGGTTTTTACTACTGCTAGTCATTATTACTACTGCTGGTGTGAGTTTCTACTACTCAAGTTCATTTTTCTTATTGTACTTAATGGTGGGTAATTTGAGGAAATAGAAGGATTGGATTAGAAGTGTGATATTGGTTTGTAGTGGTCAAGATCAAAGTTGCTTATATTCATATGTTCCCTATTAGATTATGACAAAAAGGAGAAGAAATATTAACAGGTTGCAACTTATAGATCCTTGGTGTGGCATGGTACAAAGGAAAATCTACTTAAGAGGAAGTTTTGTTTCATTCATAAAGATGATTACATCTCAACATCAGGGGAAGCTTTGGCTTTATGATGAAGTTCGTACACCACTTTGTTTGTTTTGTCATCATCAAACAGTGGAAGATTGTTGGGATTCTTGATTTGATGATACAAAGTAAATAAAAGAATGAAACAAAAGGACTAAAATCGTCATTAAAGAATTCTACAAGCTGGTGGATAATATGTAGATTCTGGAAGATCTTCTTAAGAAGATAAAGATAACAGAATATATTCTTAAATGTTTAAAATATATTATTCGTTCTTATCTTCCTTTGTAAGCTTTGAAATCTCTCTATATAAAGAGATTCACAAGCGTGTTATTTTGTGTACACAAAAAAATGTAGTCTACCAAAGGTGTGTGTGTGTGTCTAGACGTATGGTATATAGTAGATGCCTAGAGTTTATGTGGTTTAGCCTCAAGGATCTTATGATTCCTTGTTATAGTGTAGATAACACGTTCTAGAGTTAATCGTCTAGAATTGGGGCTTGTATGGAATGATAATGAAGAAAAACCTTGTCTGATAATATACTGTTCTTTATATTCTGCTGCGTATTTATATTATCTGTAAAACATATCCTAGATGGGCTTAAACGATCTTCTTATTATATTATTTGAGACATGTCTAAGTGGGAGCTGTTGGGATATGTATATATATCAAATAATATATGTCTGGGAATATACGTGAGCCTATGGGGGCGCACGCGTTTACACAGAGGATACGTTTATTAATGTAATTAATATATTTATTGTATATTAGTTATATTAATATGTTTCACAAAATAATTAAACGGTCTTTAATTACAATGTTAGACGTTAAAACTAATTAAAATATATTAACAAGTGATGGACTTGTTAATACAAAAATCAAACCCGTGGGGTGTTGGTTGTGACCAATCGAACTAAAAGAATACAAGGGAGGAGAGTATCGATTTATAAATCTTTAGAAGGTTTTCTAGTCTACCTTGGAGAACAAGTTTGAAGACTATATAAACACCCTTGATTGATAAATCATGCGACACAAAATAAAAAACATCTATTCTATATTATCTGCGTTCGACAATCAAGATTGAAAAGCATAAAGTATGCATGCAATAAGGTGTTACATACGTATGCATGCTAATGTTGTATACATGTATGCAATATTGTATCTACTGATTTGTTTTTCTATTACATATGATCGGTATTGAATCATTTTTGAGATTCGATTATGTGACGTCAATATCCAAAACAAGAACATTGTGTTCGGTTGTTTATTCGTGAAGCAAGGACTAGCATCCTAGCGTATCTCCGTAACGTGTTGTGTGAGCATATCATAGAGGTTATCTACTTTGGTAACTTGTTTGGTTCCGCTTATTAAATTTATACATACTCGTATATTCAAGAACGGTGTTCGTTTATTGCTAAAAGGTACACACCTCTTAAACTTTTTGTTGATTACTTATTCTATACGTATTTATATGTTTTCCGCTGCGTACTCATGTAGTTAATAGTTGATTAGGTCATAAACTCCAACAGTTAAAGATAAAGCAAGAACATAAATCAATCACACAACACATAGACATATTGAATGATTCATGATAAATAATATTACTTGATTAAAACATGGATTAAAGGTAATTACAATAGGGTTTTGAGCCCTTAAAAACGATCTTAAAAGCTGATAGAATGACTAGGGTTCGTCTCCTTTAATTATACAAAGTTATACACGTAAAACCCTAATTTCGGTTTAATATATATAGAAAAATCGCTGCGACGGCGTCGCTTTAAAGTCCTGACGCCGTCACTACGTAGATTATTCTAGATCCTCTTTTAAGTCGGCCACGTCCTGACGCCGTCGCTAGATTTCTGATGTCGTCACTGGATAGATCATGACGGCGTCGCTTTATGCCAGCGACGCCATCTCCACGCGCTGTATGCATCAATCTTCAAGAGATTTGGTGTAGGTCCGTAATCTTGTCCGTTTCTTCTTTAAAAGAGCCCAAGTCACATGTATTTCCTCCAAATGTCATCCAAGTGCTAAAAACCTAAAAACAAACAATTAAGCACATAATCTGGGCATATTTGCATGATTTAAGGGGTTAAATGACCCCAAAATAGTGTATAAAATGACACCTCATCAAATACCCCTACACTTAGGATTTGCTTTTCCTTAAGCAAATGGACTTTTCTACATAGACAATAGCAATATTGGGGTCATTTAACCTACTCTTTAAAAGCATTTTACAACACAACCTTCTAGACCTCGTAATTAAAAGCACAGAAAGTATATTCTAGCACCTCACATAAGTGTTTGGGATTCTCTCTTTCTCTTGGTTGTATAATAAATTATAACATAAAAGGGAAATGGAAAATCAACACTCATTACCTGTCATAGCATATAAATTACCATAGGTGTAACACCCCCAAATTGGGTCGCAATGGAATATGGGTTGAGGGTGGTACTTCATAGATCAATAGCACAAGATATATATAAGAACGACCATTTAAAATTCGTTTAAAATTGATACATTGGATTTAACAAATTGTTTGTTACATAAGCCAGAAGCTTTACTTGTTTGATATTCAAAATACAAAGATTCTAGTTCATAACAATTGTTTCCCCAAAATGTAATGCAACCAAATCTTTTATGCATATGACTTCCAAAATAACGACCACCAATGTATCCCTAGTCTTGCACCTCATTGATCTCCTAAGAAAAACATTGCTTAAAACGTCAATAAAAATGTTGGTGAATTCATAGGTTTGTAAAATGTATAATGTAGGACCGCAAGATTTCCCCATGATAATGCAACAGGTGCAAACATCATAAAATGTGATTACGTTTCCCTAAGCTCATGACACTGAAGCTCGACATGTATGAATTGCAATATAAATTGCCAACATTGCCCGTGATGATGTTCTAACCCGCAACATCCCAAATCCGACATGGTATACGTTCGTTGTCTGGCATACCGACACAGTGAGCATGACTCACCCGAACGGGGATGTCAATCCCAAATAGATCTATTTATAACATTCGCGCTCACAACAAGTAATTGACAGTTCATGATAATGGGCTCAAAGGGTTATCGCTACTTAGGCAAACACGTAATCATAATGTAAAATGTCCACTTGCGTCCAATTGTAAAACATGCATATGTTTCTCACCCTAAAACATGTAAATCATTATAAATGTAAAACGTGGGGCTATGAACTTACCTCGAGTGAAGTGAATCAACAAAGTATATCACAAATGAAATATGCGTCACGCAAACGCCTGAATGCAACCTAATTAATTATAGGTCGTATGAGTACTAAGTACTTTGAATAACTAATCCCGTATATAATTCTATATAGCTACATCACCATCTATTCGTATTAGTGAAATCATATTTATAATGTGCAAACGTTTATAAATATCTCTTTAGTAAAAATCGCGTAACTTTATCATTTTAAGTCCGTTTCTTACGTTTCTTATGTCTACGCTTTCATATTAAGACGAGGTATCAAAATATTACCGTTTCATATTTTCAACCTACTTGTGAACAGTACTTTTTACTGTTCATACACTTTTATAAATTTAACTATCGTAAACTTATAAATGTCGTATCTTATTCGTTTTAACTCTGATTTTAGTGATTCTTTCGAGCATGTCTTCGTAATTAAAAGTTTTATCTAACTAATGTATTTTCCAAAATGTATCTGAGATGAATAGTGATTTTTACTATTCATAGTTTTTATAATTATTTTTATAAACTTTAATTATCATAAACAAGGAAAAATCCATAACTCCTTCGTTATTGATCGAAAAATTATTTTTTGAGTAAAAGGTTACCCCGATAAATATATTAAAACCAAAACTGTTAAGTACAAATGAAATGTGGCTGAAATACCACATTAACCTCAAGCTAAAACAAGCTTTATAAACACCTAAAACTAGTGCTTATGACATGCCATAAACACTTACATCAATAGAGCAACTAGGTGAACTAGGAAAAAATACTTAACAAATAAACTAACCAAAAGCAGCCGTAAAAGAAGATATTCCACCGGTTTTTGAGTTAAAAAGATTAGCCGTTTCATCAAAAACATTTTCAACTTCTTCTTCTTCCTCAAAATCTTCATTCACGGCAGCAAAAGAATTTGAAGAGGTGATATTATCTTGATTAGGAGAGTTAACCATATTCTTCAACAATGATGAAGAATTAGATACATTACCAAAATTAGTAGTGATCTTCTTTGGTGCACTTGTAGAAGCCTTTGGCTCATATCTAACATTTTGTTTAATTGAAGGACTACAGCATTAGACTTGGATTTACATTTCTTCTTCTTTTTACCCACCGTTTGGAAACCATCATTAGTCTTCTCAACCAAAGGAGTGGGAACAATTGAAGTATTAACAACACTAGGAGTAATCACGTTAGAAGTTTCAGCATTAGGAATCAACACCTTCTTAGGGAAACAGTCATGAGAATAACTAAAAATCTTACATAGGTCACAACAAGGGGGTTTCCATTCATATTCAATAGAGACAGTTTCAATAGAAAACCCATCATCCTCACAAGGGATACCAATATTAAGACTATCTTAAAGAACATCTTCAGCATTAATTTCAATCAAGCATCGAGCAAAGCTACTTCTACCCCATCACTCAATACATATAGAATAGGTATAAGAATCCAACATAATAGGCTTACCAAGTTTAGAAGCAATAATACTTAAACCATCTTCTGTAAAAGCCTCAATAGGAACATCGTGAATCTTAACCCACATAAGAATACGAGTCATTTCATCCTTACATAAACGCGTGCTCATATTTCATTTCTTCAAAATGATGGGGCTCTTACGGATCATCCATGGCCCGTTCTCAAGCATATCTTCCAAACCTTTAAGAGTTTTGAATTGAAAGAAGAAAAAGCCTTTGGAGTTCATCATTATTCTTGTTAAACCATACTTACCCCAGTTATTTCGAACAAAGTATTCCACAACCGGAAAAGCAATGCGTTTACCAATAAAATAACCATACAAAGTATTTGCCAATCGAGAACTAACCATTTCAATAATGTTTCTAGGAATAGAGACGTTAGCACCTTTAAATAAGTTATCAGATGATAACGAACAAAAGTTAGCCTTCGGTTTGATTGGATCCAATATTGATCCTCCCGCTGCACTAATATAGGAGCTTGGTTTTTCATTGACATTAACAATTTTAATAATAGGATCATCAAGCGAAACCTCACCAGACTGCTTATCAACCATTGTGGCTTTCTTTTGCAATTTAACTAGATTATTCCATCCATTATGAGCATTCTTCAAAATCGCTTTACGTTGTTCTCGAGTTAATTTTGACCGAACCTCATATGTGCCCCTTTTAATCCTTTAGCAAAATTTTCATAATCAACCAGCGTTTTTAGAGGCACTCCAAAAAATGAAGCAACTCCTTTAACACAAGTCAAACACTTACCAATACCAACATCAATTTTACCCGAATCTAAAGAATAACCACTCGTCGCATTAGGGTTTTCTGTTAAAAATGCATCCCACATAGCCTAAATAGTTTCCATAACCTCCGTACGCTTTTCACTCGGTAAAGTCGACCACACCTCAAGTTTACCCAGATCAATGACTTTAGTAAGGTTATTAATGTCCCCAAGTGTATTTAGTGGCACACCTAATAAAGCAACAACATTAGCCATACCAGGAACACACGACACTCAGAGAGAGCTTGAAACAAGATCACCATTAGTCGAAACAACATTCATAGTTTCCTGCATATTGTTACCATCAAAATTAGGGTATTGTATACCCCTAGTTGGCATTCAGGGTTTAGCAACACCTTGAGTGCCTTTAGGGTTTTCAACATTGGTTGCGTTAGGGTTTTCATTAACCCTACCTGCCATTTGGGAATCAATAGAACCTTTCCCTGTCATCTTATTCCTTCGCGCAGCTACAGTATTCAATAGATCCTTATTAATATTAATCACCCCTCTTTGCTCCATCAAACCAGAAAACAAAACAATACAACGGCAACACCAAAAACAAATTATTAGACGAGAAAAAACAAAAGATCTATGTTAATCTTATGATTGAGAGCCTTGGCCAAGACTAAGGCATGAATTTATACTGCTCACACTAACCGCCTTTCATTTGTTAAGGAATTGGAGCATCAAAGTCGGTTATAACAAAAGGATAAAAAATGAAACCCTAATTAACGATTATGCAGAAAAACAAAAAACAATTAGCCCTTTGAATCTGAATCAAGAATCAAAATAATATTCAAGTTAAAACGGTCATAATTAGAGATTAGATGCAAGATAACTCAAACGTTATATTGAATTGAGAACAAAAAATCAAAAGAAATAAAATCACATGAAGAGATCGGTTTTCTCCAAAGTCGCCAGAGGGTTTGTTAGGGTTTTTTAGATGTATCAATTATAGTTCTCTATTGTAACATTCCGTTTTCAAGGTCACTATTAAATCTCGACTTAATTTCTATTTTTTTTACTTTTAGTAAATTTTGAGTTTTTTTTACTTTTCGTCGATTTAGAAAAAAAAAATAATAAAATAAAATCGCCGTTCAGTATAATTC
>BQNB010117881.1:0-13821 GCA_026074375.1 Tanacetum coccineum
TATTTGGCAGTTTTTGTCTATTTTTGGTCATTTAAGCTTGTTTTTAGAGGTAAAAGATATGTGTAATTAAGCACTTATCAGTCCCTTAAGTCCTCTTTTTCTTATATTTGGCCACAATAACTTATGTAGCTTATTTACCACTTAACAAATTTAGTCCCTTAGGTCTTATTCCTCTTAATTAAGACACATGATATTTTCTAAAACCATTTACATAATATTTATACTTATAGTTTGACTACCGGGTTGACTTACCAATCACATAACGTCTTCAAACTTATAAAAGTTGCAGTCAAACTCATTCTATGACATTATCGTAAATAATTATTTAAAAACCGGTTTTGGGGTGTTACATGGACTGTCATCGATGTTGGTCATGAAGATAAATGGGTTTGGTGTCCTGAAAAGTATGAAAAGTTTTCGGTGAGGTCTCCATGTTTAATTATTCAAAAGAGTGATGTTTGCCAACGTAGTTACTCTTCTTGTTTTGTTTGGAATTCATGGTTCCTCGTAAAGTAAATATTAATGCAAGGGGAGTTGCTTTGCACCACCTTCCTACTAGAGAAATTTATGGCGCCAAAGCATTATTCGTTATGTTTCTTTTGCCCGCCTCTTTTTTGGCAATGAGGCTGAAATGAGAGAGCATCGATTCATTTCTTTCCCCCCTTTTTGCCCCAAGATCAAAGTCATTTAGTTAGAAAATTGGAGTTGGTGGAAAATGCCTCCCCCAATTAATCCAACTTTGGGTGATATCTTTGTAACACCCTAATTTTCATGGTAATGATTTATTATTATTTTAAAAGCTTCCCGGTTAACTTTCATTATCCATATAAATTCTTCCTAGTCGAAAGGGCCTTTTACGAAATTAGTTATAAAGAAATAAGGACTCTCCACGTAATAGTTTCACTAACAGGGACTGACCTTGCCAAATTGTAAAACTTAAATTATAACACATATATGATTCACTAGAACTCTCAGGAAACTCATTTGTTCTTATCCTCCTCCATCTCATCCCTCTCGACACACACATCAGGAACAAATTCTAGGGTTTGATTTTACTTTGATTTTGAGCAAGATATAAGCAAGAAATCATCTTATATAAGCTTAGAAACACTAAAGCTAATGTTTTTATCATCTAGTTCGAGGTATAATTCCTATTAATGTTCTTAGTTTTATGTATTATGACTACCCATTAGTAGGTAAAGTTTAAAGATCATGTCTTTATGTCATTGATGGGTTTTTATAGAATTTCATAAACTTAGGTTAAGTTGTGATTTCTAAAATCACCAAGAACTTATGTAATTATTAAGAGTTATGATGGGTACCTTGTTAGAATACCATAACATTAGTTAATGGTGTTAATTTTCAGAAAATATGTTTGTGTGGTTGTATAAGCCATGAACCAAACACCCCCTAATGGCTTAAGTTCTTTTTAAGCTTGTTTATGATTAGCTAAATCATGTTCCTAATAAGCTTCATTAAATTTATATGTTCTTAGGTTATAAGGGTTAGCCGAGGACATTTACAGGAGCTTATGTTAATAGTCAAGCATTTTCAAGGTGAGTAGCGTATATAAGAATAGAAACGGGACTTTAGGATCCTGTTAAAGATACCACTTACTTCGTAGTCATGTTTATGTTTTGTATTATGTAGAATGTTATATCCGTATTATAGCTCCATTGCTAATTGTATTATATGTTATGAGTAGTAATAACTCATTTGTTGTAAGCTTACTTATCAAATGTTAGGAACGGTTCAAATCAGACCCGTTGACCCGATGTGGTCAAAACAGTCCCTTTTGACCCATGTGGTCAAAACTGCTCCATTTAACCTGTGTGGTCAAAGCAGCCCCATTTGACTTGTGCATTCAAATCAGCCTCTATTGACCCATGTTGGTCAAATCAGCCTATTGACCCGTGTTGGTCAAATTAGTCTATTGACCCGTGTTGGTTAAATAAGCCCATGTTGACTCATGTGGTTAAATCATCCCCATTGACACGTATGGTCAACACAACCTCATTTGACCCATGTGGTCAAAACAGACCCATGTTGACCGTGTGGTCAAAACAGCCCCATGTTGATTGTATGGTCAAAACTACCCATGTTGACTCGTGTGATCAAAATAACCTATGTTGACCCATGTCCGTGTGGTCAAAACATCATATGTTGATCCGTGTGGTTAAAATAGCCATGTTGACCCGTGTTGGTCAAAATCAGTCTGTAATGACCCAAGTGGTTTTAGTAGCATGTTTTTAATTAAAATGCTGTATATGTTATCTCACTAAGCATTTGCTTACGCTGCTTCATTTATGTTTTTCTTATAGGTGAGACTAGCGATACGAAGCTTAAGGACAAAAGGGTCGCGGGTTAGCCTCTGTTGAGCTTGTGGGTAATCAAGCTTATCTCAAACCCTCTCTAATACCATGAAACACTCTAGGAAAATGCTTTTGCGTTATCGTTTGTATAAACGCAGATTTTAGCTACTTAGAAACTAGTACATGTTATGTTTATAGGTTGAAAGGGTGTTTAGCATAGTGCCATTCTTACCCACTATGACCTATTTTGATCATGTGCGGGTCTAAACGAATAGTATGTATCATGTATAACTCTTAGATGTTGATGTATGCTATGTTTTTGAGTTAAAACAGATTGTCGGTTATGAACGGGTTAAAATGGGAAGTTTTCTACGAGTTTATTTTTTGCATGTTTTTCTGCAGTACTATAGCAGTAAAATAAATAGTATGGGCGTTTCAAGTTGGTATCAGGCTTTTGTTTAAGAGATCTTCTGTATCCACCATTGATGGGGGAGAATTTAGACTTAAACCCACAGATTTGAACGCACCTATAAGTTCCCAGAATACGTTTTCTGCATATGCATGTAGTACCCAGTTATAGTCTAGTTTGTGCCATTTGCTTTGATTATGCAATCATGTAGCGTTCATGAAGCTAAGTATGATATGAATAGTAAAGGTGGAGGACTTGCAATTATCTGATGGAATTATTACGACGCTTGCCAACGTGGTAATAATCGCATCATATAATGAGGATTCATTGACATTGTGTATATGAGCTTAAGGTATTGTAACCTTGAGTATGGCATTTATTATGCGTGTAAAAGATTATGCATATAGAACTTATTATATGATCTAATGTTTAACGATTTCAGCTTAGAAATGTCTGTAAATCAACCTAAAAGGGTCCAAATGCCACAGAGTAGATATTCTGATATTCTAAAGAATGATGAACGGGAAGAAACTCTTTAACAGACAGAAACAGATGAGCAGGAAAACGCTCACACCTGCTGTAATGGCTAAGGAGATTAAAGAAATGATCTCTCAAGAAGTAGCTAAGGCACAAACAACAACATTGTCTCACCTTAAGGAATATTTTGGTAATATTATCTCCCAAACTATCCAAGAAGAATTAAATGCAAACTTTGCAGGACGAGTAAATAAAGTCACATCTAGTGACTTCTCGGGTTGTGGCCTACCATCTTACTCTAGAGAAACAATCCCTTTCTATGTCACAAACAAATTCAAGATGTTGAGGGAGCGTTTGATACAAGTAAATGTCCCAAAGAATTATGGGTCAAATTCTCAGCTAACCTTCTCGCGGTCGTGCAAAAGAATGGTGAAATTACACTCTTGCTACAAAAGGCCCTAATGTTGCCCGAAATTTGTCTTAGAATAAATTTAAGGAGTCATTCCTTCAAAAGTTCGCCCCATAAGCTAAACTTAAGAATATCCGAAGGGACTTTCTAAGCACTCATCAGGTAACACAACAATCTATGCATGATTTTTTCATGACATTTCTTGATAGGGCACGTAATCTACCTAAATATATTAATGATTAGAAGTTGCTCATGAACCATTATGTTGATATGCTTAAGAAGGAGATTCGTGAGTTTATTTCATCAAATGATTTGAAGAACATGGATGAGATTATGATGCAGCCTTGGAACGAGAACAAGAGACCAAGAAACGTGAGCAGTCTCTACCGAAAAGAAGGATTGATCAGGGTGTTTCTTCTAGTAAGAAGTTCAAGTCTAATGAAACCTATCCAAGGTTCGGGGGGAAAGGATACCCACATTGTACCAATTGTGGAAAATTCCATCCGGGCGAGTGTCGCGTGGGTAGCAAGACATGTTTCAGCTATGGCAAACATGGCCACATAGGCAGAGAATGCCCCAAACCGCATAGATTTATAAGAAATGTTATCAACCAAATCATACGGCTGAGTCATGCCCAAACACTAGACCACCTCCTCCTCCATGACAGCAAGAGCCAAGAAGAAATACAAATAGACGTGGGGCGCTACCAGCACCTAAACCATGTGGAGCCCCTAGTCTTGCTGGAGTCCAAAGACCACAAAGGCCTCTAGGTCGTGTTTATCAGATGATGACAACTGAAGAAGCTAAAGAGGCACCCGACATTGTGACAGGTACCTTTTTTTAAACCTATTACCTGTTCGTGTGCTATTTGATTCTGGTGCAGACAGATCCTTTATATCTGAATTGTTTAGTCAAAACTTCATTGTTCCGATCAGTCAGCTTAAACCTCCATTAGATGTAGAGATAGTAAACAATAAGGTTATACATGTGACTAATGTTTTTTAGAATTGTGAAATAGAAATTGATAATGAAAAGGTCTCGATCGATCTGATTTCTATGCCTATAGGAGAGATTGATGTAGTAAATGGTATGGATTGGCTTAGTAAATATGATGCCATTATATCATGTCAAAATAAGCTAATCAGGATCAGAACCCCAAGTGGGGGAGAAATGTTCATCTATAGTGAGCATAAGAAAACCTCTCTGGCTATCTGTACTTATGTTAGACCCAAGAAACACTTAGCACGCGGCTGTTAAGCCTATCTAGCTCATATTGTCAATTCTCAAAAATCTACTCTAGATCTTGATAGCATTTCAGTCGTCCGGGAATTTCCCAATGTCTTTCCAGAAGAACTCCCAGGTATACCACCTGACAAACACGTAGAATTTTGTATTGATCTCTTTTCGAGAAGTACTCCCGTTACTAAAACTCCCTACATAATAGCTCAACCTGAGATGCAAGAGCTTATGAAGTAGTTGCAAGAACTGCTAAATAAGGGCTTTATTCGCCCTAGTATAGCATTTCCTAGTAGTTGGTGGGTTTAGTGTTTACTCTTTCTTCCAGATGATCGCTCTTAAGCTGTGGTCTGCTAACACTAGTAGTGGGAATTACTCCTGTAGAAAATGACACGCGTTTGTTAGGTTTCCTAATGTCTTGATGTAACTGAGGTGTTCTAGTTTGATTAGGCTTTGTGTGTACTTTATACATTCCAGGTGCAATCACATTTGTGTTGTTGACAATTGGCATCTTATTCTGAGGCAAAATCTGTGCAGTGACTGGTTTTGAAAAATCATTAGACACATTTTGTGTGGTAACTGGCTTTGACTTTGAGAAATCTTTCTTTGCAAGAGAATCTGAAAAAATAGCTGGTTTACCTAAAATGGATTGTCTTTGACTTTTAAAAGCATTCGGTTGTCGAATAACTGATGATTTTTCAAACTTAGTTTCCACAGATTTTCCTTTCATCTTTTCTATGAGTTTCTTCAACTCACTTATTGCAATTCCTTTGTCTTGTAATTGAGCTTTCAAGTCTTGAATTTCAAAATATTGTTCACGTTCTTTCAGAAATACGTTTGACTGATTTTCTTTGAAAGATTTGTCATTTTTTATCTTTTCTTTGCACTGTTGTAAATCAAGTTCAAGATTAATCGCATGTTTCTGAAGTGCTTCAAAACTCTTTGACATTGTTCTACTTTTTGAAAGCTCTTTTTCAAGATGTTCACATTTTTCCAAAGTTTCCAAGTAATCACATTGCAAATTAGTAACTTCATCCAGATCAGTGTACACACCAAGTATTGCATTCATGTGATCAGCATAGTAATATTCCCTTGAAAGTCGGTCGATTTCATTCAAAAACTGTGTTTTTTGAGTTTCCAGTTGAGATTTGAGAGTGTCTACTTCATGTTCAAGAGAATTAAAGTATCTCAAATCAGCAACCATTTCCTCGTTCAAACACAAGTGAAATTTTTCTAAGTCCGCATTGATTCTTCTAATTTGGGGGCAAAAATTTCCTTCGATTGTGTTTTGAATGAAAGGATCTATGTTACCAAAATATGTTCTTTTAGCGATTGTTTGTTTGCAACGTTCCACTCCATCAAAAATCGTGTCAACACTCTTTTTAATCTTGAAAAGTTCTTTAGAGCTTTTACACTTTTGATCCCAAGGAATGGATTCATCCATTCGTTTTTCTAACAAAGTTGTTTGTTTACGAAAAGACTCTTTGGAAAATTCATTATTAGAAGATGTATGACTCATCTTTGACGTTCTTGGAAAATAGTGTTGTTCAGGCGACTTTTCCCGTTGTGGAACGAACAAATCATAAAGATTATTCAACTGGTTATAATCAAAAGGTCTGATTAAATCGCTTAATTTTGATCAACTTTCGTTGTCAAGACGAATCATTTCGTCAGATTCAGAGGCTAACATTAAAGCAAGATTATCATTATAGCAACCTATATCATACAGACGAGGATTCGCTCTTTGAGCTTTCTTGAGGAACTCAGGTTTTGCAAAACTCGTTTTACAATTACGATTAAGCATATTCATTGTTTGAACAGATTGACCGGTTTTATATACAATATCATCCAAAACCTTGACTTTGTTTTCTAAAGCAATGACTTTTTCAATTTCTTTGTCTCCACAAGTTTTACAAAACTTATTCTGAGCCTCTTTTTCTTGTGGCATTATGGAGATGGTTTCTTGATGTGCAAAAATCTCCTTTTTCATTTTGAAATCGTTTGATTTAAATCATTTATCTTTCGAGTAGATTCATTAAATGACTTTTGAAATTCCATTTTGTATGACACCAAATCACCATTAGCTTTTGCACAATCAATTTCCACCTTTGTCGCATAATTCACATCATGATACCTATCAAGTTTAGCTTGGAACTTCTTAAGGTCTTTGAACATTAACTGATTAGTCTCTGACAGTTTATTGTTTGCTTCTTTGAAATGGTTATTTGATGATTTTGAACTTTTATTTTTGGTTTTGAAATCCTCAATTTCACCTTTCAATTTATTAACTAAAGCCTTGTTTGATGATTCCAAAAATTTATTACGGTTTTTGCTTTCATCAATTTCACACTTTAGTTTCTCAATGAAAGAAGCAAGCAAATCACGTTCTCTAGCAAGATCATCATCAGCCTGGTCAATTGTTTCTTCGTTAGTACTCATATCAATTGAATCAATAGTAATGTTAGTATCTTCTTGTTCCTCCAGATATGTGTCATTAACAGATTCAGGTTGCTCAGGATGTTCCCTGTCATTAGCAAACACATTATAGTTATCATCATCTTTTTATACCTTTTGCAACGGCTTAGTATCAAAGTTGGGTCTAGAATTGTCAGCATCATCTGGAGTAAGTTCTTGAATCTGTGCCATGTACATATAATGTGCTTCCAATTCCTGATCGTCAGGTTCATCATCAGTGTCATCCCTCCAATCAGCTTGTTCTACATTCAACTGAAATCCAGCTTCATCTTGCTTACACAATAGCATTTTCCCTTTGTGATAAGCTGCATCCTTTGCCCGTTTTGGTTTTTTACATTCCCTTGCTACGTGCCCACATTCCTTGCAATTGTAACACTAAATCTCAGACTGTTGTACCACATGTGTACCTACATTCTCCCTAGCCCCAACAACATTAACTACCCTCTGATTATCATACCCAGTGCCTCTGTTAATCTGTGGAGTATCATCCTGATTAGCTCTACTGGTGTTTGATGAAGTTCTGAGGTTGTTGTTGGTAGGTTTGTAGATTTCTTAAATGATAGAGAAACTAAAGCCATGAGTTTATCAATCTCCTTCTCCTTTGACAATGCATCATCTTCAGTAACCATTTTAGGTTCTTGATCATAAGTGGGTAGAGGGTAGTTGACAATTGCTTTTCCTCTATTTCTGGTAGCAGCTTGTTGTGATTTGGTTGAAGAATTGTGAGTGTAGTGATTAGGATGGTTTTGAGGATGGTAAACTGGTTGTTGTTGATCAACAACTGCAAGTAGATTAGCAGTACGTGCTAGTCTTTCAGCTCTTATCTCATTGACTTCGTTCTGGTGTTGCTTCAGGATGTCATAAAGTTTGTGGTAGGAGACAATCTTCAATTCTTGACTCTGCTTAACAAGTGTCACAAACTTTTTCCATTCTGGTTGTAATTGAAGTAAGAAGTGAGCATTCACTTGATGATTGGTAACATCACACTGATTGCTCATTCATCATCTTGTAAAACCTTGAGTAATACGATTCAAGTGATTCACCATCCCGTGATGTGAATTTTCCAAACTCCCAATATAAATTGGTTTCAAGATCTTGAACATTGATTGATTCACCCTGTTTCAACCTTTTAATTGCTTTCCACATCTCACATGCATTTGGACAAGCATCAACTGTGGAGTAGATATCATTATCTATCCCTGTGAGAATTATCTGAACAGCTTCAGCTTCAGCATCTAATTTGTTCCTTATGTCTTGTGACACATTCTTATAGTTCTCCATGTACCCTTTAGTAGTGGTTTCTGAACTACCTTCTGCAATTGGAATAGTCTTCTCAGTCCATGTGAATTTGTAGGGTGGATTCTGGAGACAATAGTGGATGAGTTCATTGTTAGGTTTGGTGTCGATATATCTCTTGATTCTGGATTTCCACTTAACGTAATTACCAGTGCTAACATTGGTGGACGGTCTTTACCACCTGCTTCCATGATGGCATTGTGAAGAGCATTTGATGTTTGAGTTTGCAAATTGGTATTGGTATTTGACATTTTGATGTTTGTGAATGGATTTCGGATCTTAAGTTTTATGAAATGATTAAAATTTTGGTTTGATATGGAATTCTAGTTTACGGGATTTTACAAGTCTTGATTAAATCGAGAAAAGAAGTGAGACTTTCACGGGATTTTACTAAATCAAGAAGAAACCGTAAAACTAAAGTAGAATTTCTGATTTTACTTTGAAGTTCTTGTTTATACGAAGCCCGAAGTCAGTCTCTTCCCACCTGATGCGCGGATAGACCTTTATTATTTCGCTCAGCTTACTTTTTCGCTTGGAATATGTAATGTCTTATTTCGCTTGAGTTATGACATAAACATATTTCGCTTGGTTCTTGAAATTTTGGCAGAGTTTTGTTTTGGATAATGACGTATTTCGCTTGAATCAAACAACCTGTATTACATAAATCGCTCCATGTTTCGCTTGAACATATTTCGCTCAGTTACATATTTTGCTTGAATGCATATTTTGCTTGAACATGTTTCGCTCGAAATAAGTAAATTTTGGCAGTGTTTAGTTTCAGAATATGTAATATTTCGCTTGAATCACACAACCTGTTCAGAACATATTTCGCTCACAACATGTTTCGCTCAGAAACATATTTCGCTTGATTCATATGACATATTTCGCTTCCTTCAAAAAAATTAAGCCCAGAATTTTTGTATAGAAAACGATGTTTTGATGATTCAATAAGCTTCCTATCAGCTTGTAAACAATAAAAGTACACCTTGATGATCCAAAACAACAACAAAACTCTTGTTTTTGAAGATTTTTCTATGCATTTTATTTCAAAAAACTTTCGAATAAAGTTCTAAACCAAATAAGCTGTTTTTGGTTCTCTTAGAAGTTGTTTTAAGTAACAAATAAGTTGCAAAGCTAAGACTTAAACACACTTAAGAATCAATACTACAATAAAAAGGTAAATCGTAGCTTTTAAATAAAATAAGGACGAAATAAGCTCTATAACCACAAATCAAACACTTAAAACCCCTTGGCTCTGATATCACTTGTTATCCTAAATAACTAAGATCCAAACACAACCATTAGCTACCCAATACCTATGATAAGCCACAAAATAAGTAAAAGAAAAGTAAAAAGGAAAGTGAAGAATATTAGATTAGGAAGAGAGAGTTTGGTATGATTACACCTACACAAATGCAACCAACACCCTCTCCATGTGTGGAGAGGGTCCTATTTATACCCTTAGCCCTCTAGTTGGCGTATGTGCTTACTACTTGGGTCAGGCTTGGCTTATCTTGGGCTTTGAGCCCGTAACACGGACAATATTAGCTTAACGTCCAAGCCCGTTAATCCCGACTAGCCTATTACATTACATGACTTAATCTAAACTAAGACGACTGTAAACATTCTTGTTTGACTTATAGAAAATAAGGCTAACAATTATCTTACACCTACACCCCACAACCCTTTAAAAGACCTCTTTGACAGTAATGAATAATACTTGCGCCTAGCGGTGGAGGTTTGATCCTTTACCAAGCCTATGGTAATTTATATGCTATGACAGGTAATGAATGTTGATTTTCCGTTTCTCCATTATGTTATAATTTATTATGCAACCGAGTGAAAGAGAGAATCCCAAACACTTATGTGAGGTGCTAGTATATACTTTTCGTGCTTTTAATTACGAGGTCTAGAAGGTTGTGTTGTAAAATTCTTTTAAAGAGTAGGTTAAATGACCCTAATATTGCTATTGTCTAAGTAGAAAAGCCCATTTGCTTGAGGACAAGCAAATCCCAAGTGTAGGGGTATTTGATGAGGTGCCATTTTATACACTATTTCGGGGTCATTTAACCTCCTAAATCATGCAAATATGGCCAGATTACATGTTTAATTGTTTGTTTTTAGGTTTTTAGCACTTGGATGGCATTTGGAGGAAATACACGTAACTTGGCTAATTTGGAGAATAAATGGACAAGATTACGGACCTACACCAAATCTCTTAAATATTTATACATACAGTGCGTAGAGACGGCGTCACGGGCATAAAGCGACGCCGTCGTGATCTATCTGGTGACGACATCATGAATCTAGTGATGGTGTAAGGACGTGGCCGACTTAAAGAGGATCTAGAATCATCTACGTGGCGACGGCGTCAAGACTTCAAAGCGACGTCATCGCAGCGATTTCCTATATATATTAAACCAAAATTAGGGTTTCAAGTGTGTAACTTTGTATAATTTTAGGGAGACGAACCCTAGTCGTTTCAACAACTTTTAAGGTCGTTTTTAGGGCCTCAAAACCCTATTGTAACTACCTTTAATCCATGTTTTAATCAAGTAAGATTACTTATCATTAATCATTCAATATGTCTATGTGTTGTATGATTGATTTATGTTCTTGCTTTAACATGCTAGGCTAAACCCTCCTTGGTATTTACTTATGATTGCATGAAACTTAGGTTGTAGATCCTTTTAATGTTGCTTCTTGTTGATGGATGTGCGTGTTAGGCTCTAGAAAACTAGCCATAAGATATTAAATTGGCATAGACGTCTAGGGAAACACGAGTAGTGTAGAAAGGATACCATCAGTAATAGTCTTCATACTACCTTACCCCTAATATGGTTGATCCCTCTTAAGTTATTTCACATGCATTTAATATACTCTTAGGGGCCTTGTAATAGTCTTCATACTACCTTACTTGTGTGTTGCCCTAACGGAATATTAAATAGACGGCGGGTTCGTGTAATCCGTTCATGACCTAGGAAATACATACATAGATCATCACAAGTATGACAAGGCAACAGATCTAGGAGAAGCAATCTAAGGAGTAGTGCACGATTAGGTAAATACATCTTTTTATCATAAAGTTATCACCAGTAGTATAGATTATAATTAGTTAATCAAACCAACCTCTCAAACCATGATATTTACATGCTTTCTTATAAATATAAAAATACAAAAATAATCTTCTCTCAACCCCGTAGAATTTTGTTAGACCGTGTTCGAGACTTCCCAACCTATTCCCCTAGAGAACAATAACAACCCTTGAGTCTTGCCTATACTACACTCAACGATTGGGTACATTGCCTAGGGGATTATAAAACTTCCTGTGAAGTCTTTACAAGACCTGCACATCACTTAGAATATTCTAAATCAATGAAAACGCCCATGTCCTCGGATACAAAACTCACAAAAGACAAAGAATGCGAGTCCATGAATAATACTAGGTACAGGAGCATGATAGGTAGTTTATTATACCTTACGGCAAGTAGGCACGATATCATGTTTAGTGTCTGCCTATGTGCACGCTTCCAAGAGGATCCCCAAACCACTAATCTTGAAGTGGTTAAGCGTATCTTCCGATATATTAAAGGCACTACGCACTTAAAATTATGGTATCCTAAGGGGACTGGCATAGAAACTATAGTATATGCCGACTCTGATCATGCGGGAGATTTAGTGGATCAAAAAAGCACTAGCAGTATTTGTACGTTCGTAGGATGTTGTCTAACTTTCTGGTTCTCAAAGAAACAAACCGCTCTTGCTATCTCCACGACCGAAGCCGAATACGTAAGCACCGGAAAGGCATGTCAACAGGTACTATGGATAAAACAAGCTCTTATCGACTACGACATTCGACTCGATGACGTTCCGATTATGTGCAACAACAAAGGCGCTATTGACTTAAGCAAAAATCCCGTGCAACACTCTCGTATGAAACACATCGAAATACGTCATCATTTCATTCGCGACAATGTCCAAAAAGGAAATATTTCTATTGAGAAAGTTCCTTCCGAAGATAATATCGTCGACATTCTCACTAAACCTCTCAAACACAAATCTTTTAATTATCTTCGTCTAGGTCTAGGAATGATGGAACACTTCTGGTAAACGTCTCTTCTTTCTTCTACTATTCTCGCTCTTATTAAATCTACTCTCTCGTAAAGTTACAACTTAACTATTTTATCCAAAATATTTAAGCACTTTTAATTTGCGAAATGCAAATTAAAATGTCACTTGTTCGAGAAAATATAGTAAACATCCTTTCTTTCTTTCTTCTTATATTCTCGTCTTGATTAAATTCACTCTAACATCTCGTGAATATATTCCTTTACAAGTCTCGTTTTTATTCTATTATTCGTGACAACTTAATTATTTATCCGAAATATTTAAGCATTAATTCACGAAATGCAAATTAAAATGTCACCCCCTTCGTAAAAATTTGTCAAAAATTAAACCCAAAAACCACCCATCAGGTACCGGTCCCGGATATATAGATAGTCTCGGATTTAACAATGACCGGTCCTAAATATATTAGGGATCGACACCTGCTAATAACGAAAATACTCTTTTTTATTTTTTTGTTTTGCCAAACACCCCATTCCCTCCTTGCTGTTGCGACTGAAGAAAAACACACACCCAAAAACACAAATTCGACCTTCCAAACACAAAATCAAGGTACACTTAACTAGGATGATTCAATCTATCATCATTAACATCGATGATTGTAAGTGATCTCATCATTTTATCTTTCAGTTTTTGAGTCTAAGGATCAATTGAGCACAAAATCAAAATTGGGAATTTTTTATTTTTCTTGTATTTTTGTACAATTAGGATTACAATTCAGCAATGTATAACTAATATGCTTCTAGTAGATGTAAGATTAGCATAATTGGTCATAATTGAAAATTTTGAATTTTACAAAACCTCTAATTCGTTTTTCGAAAAATTTCTCACGATTAGGATTGTCATGAAATTGTTTTTCGTGAATTGTTAATACATTCTAAAATGTTTTAGCATGCATACATAATGAACTCATGATTGTTGTCGGAATATATAACTAATATATATTCTTTCGACACATTCGATTGAGCAAAATTGAATTAAGGATCGTTTGGGTTATCTCATAGGTTTTGTTTTTAGAGTCGAGATAACCGCACGTCCACATTTGTTGCATATAGACACACAATAGTCTTTAATTTTTGACA
>BQNB010117882.1:0-14329 GCA_026074375.1 Tanacetum coccineum
AGAAGTAGGGTATGGAAGTGTTGTATGGAGAAGTGTGGGAGTTTGTAAGACATTTTATACATGTGAGGAATACATGTGCGAGTTTGTAAATCATTTATAGGTAAGAAGGTGAGAAAACTCAAAGCATGATTAACTTCCAAATACCACAAACTCATTTGGTCACTTGGACTTAATCCATGATAATCAACAATAGATTTGATCACTAATCATCATGATACAAACAAGCTAAGTTCTTTGCATCTTAAGTATATATCCCATAATAGGAAAGGATGCGTTTACGCAAAGTGACCTTTGACTTAGTTTGACAAATAAAGAAGTAAAACTCGTTACGTGATTAGGAACAACGTAAATCTGGATTAAGGTCAAATGAATACTCTCGTTTGATGGTATGTTGAAAGTAAGTTCATACTAGGTTTAGAAAGAAGTTTCGGCCTTGGCTAGAGGCGTTTAATAAAAGATTTGAGTTGGCGTTTTGTTAAAAAACGGAAGGATTCGTTTTTGCTCCTCTCTAAGTCTAAACCTCATTTGGAATGTTCCTAAATGCTCAAATATCATGTACATACCTTTATTGAAGTTTTCACATGTGTCGGGTAAGAGGAAAGCCAACAAAAGCAAATCTGTAAAAACGGATACCGCAGGTGGCGTGCTGGCCACGTGTTGACGCATGCCCAGTGCGCTAGATGCACAAATCCGTATTTACGGATTTTGGCTATCGTTTTTTATGTTACGTTTTGCGAACATCTATTTTTCATCGTAAAAACATAAAGGGGATCCTAGTCAATGTTGCACCAACAATCTCTCCATTTTTTATGATGACTAATCACATTTCGAAAAGCAAATAAAATTACGAATTTAGGAAAGATGAAGACCGTTGTTAATGTAGTTTGCGTCTTGATCTTGGCCTTGTAATTTGGTGAAGCTTGAACATTGTCTTCACCTTATGAGTCTTACATAGCTTTTCTACTCCCATGTACGCTATGGCTCTTTGCTTCCGTAATTGCTAGTTATACTCCCCGATGCACTTTTTGCTTTCCTTATCCCCTTTTTGTCAAATCAAAATGGCGAGTTCTGGAACTTTTATTGTAAGGTTGATAACATTATAGAAATGAAGAGTAGATATCATGACATATTCTCCCCTTATATTGCTCCCCCTTGTTCCAAACAAGGTGTTCTTGGCTACAACTAGCAACAAGCAAATACACGACAACACAAGTAACAAACATAGACACATGTTCAAGTCCAACATGGGTTAGCTTACCATTTAGAAACTTAAAAACATGGTTGGGTACAAATATGGATCATTGTGCCTTTGTACATTGTTGCATATATACATATACATATTTTGACATTTTATATGTATAATTATTCATGACTCCAATTACCTTTTTGTTGAGCATGCTTGGCTTGAGCGAGGAGCGCATCAAGGCCGCGGGCTCATGAATATAGTCCGCATTTAAATTAAGTAAATTATAATAGTTTAAGCAAAAATGTATAGATTAATGATACTTAAATAACACTAAAATAATTATTGTTTTTTAAAAAATCAAATAGTGTAAACCAGAAATATCAACAATGGCATGACGAGGATTACGTGATCTCATGTAATAGAGGGAGGAGTATTGTATGTGCACACAGTTGAAGTGAACACAAACCTCAAATTGATTGATTCTTATTTAGTTTCTAGTTATTATCTGGGAATATATTATTAACATATGATGCAATGATGTTAAATTTGAAAATAAAGTTACAAAGTACGTCACCTTTCCTGGCGGCCTAGGTTTCAAGGCTCTAAATCCCCAAAGGCTCTAACGTTGTTTATGAGCCTTGAGCATGTGCGAGCCTCGACTGAAAACATACCTAACTAACCTTAGAGCCTAGGTAGCGCGCTTTTTAAAACTAAGATTGTTGCAGAGATTCATAATACACATTTTTAAAATTTAAATGTATATGATATCATACTCTATTACTTTTTTATTGAGCATACTAGGACAAATAAAACAAAAAAAGAAGTTATTTCAACAAGTCAGATCATGTTATTCATGCATATTTTGGTTGGTGAACACCAATTACATATAGATTACATAGCAGAGTTTTATATTAATTGCAATAATTTTTAGAGTTCAAGAATTTCATGGCAAAGGGTGGGACACATGGGAGACACTTTCACCACGTCCAATCATTCGGACGAGCATCATTAGGAATGTTGTTCTTGAGGTACAAAGAGTGTTTGTCATGACCCTGAGCAAACCGTAATGTGCCTATCATTTTTGTAGTCTAAACACTTTAACCTCCGAGCTATGAAGGAAGTCAAAGTGGAAAGGAGTTTTGTTTTTGATGCAATAAAGAAAGTAAGCCCATAATGATGGCAGCTTATTCCTGACATCAAATCTTTTCAAACAATGTTTGATAGGAGGAAGAGAACAACACCCATAGCATTCAAGTGAAGGACAAGTTGGAGTTTCTCCCATATTTTGAGGAATACTTCATAATGGGAACAAGGGGACAATTTTCTCATATGGTGTTTTGATCATGATGCTATTAATTATGGGGTCACTTGCCAATAAACTTGGAATGATAAATTCTATAAGATTTAATAAAGCCTTTTATGTCAGATGATTTGGTAAAGAACAAGGTTCCTTTAAAAGATACATTCAACACCCTGCCTAACTTCCTTAGATCCCAAGAAATAGTTGTGACCATACATGTGGAAATGGAGAGTTAGTATGGGTATGTCAAAGTAGTATCTAGCATAGAATTCTTGAATGTGTCGAGGGTAAATGGTAGAGGAAAGATTGTGGACAAGTGAGAAACATTTTGCTTGAATGAAAGGTTGTTTTAAGTTTGTTACACAAAGAAATTTTTTATCACATTGACGCCCTTTATGGTAGTCACGGTTTTCAAAAGGTTGGTAGGTATTGTGGAATTATCATTGGTGACACGCTTCATGCAATGTCTATATTCATGTTCTAGGAAGGAAGTGAACAACAAAAAGGTGGATCATGCTATTAAGTGTTGTAGTATTATATAAAATGTACATATTAAGGGTAGGTATAGAACATAGAATGGTAAAATAGACCATTGGATAACAAGATTTGGTACTTTTGATTTCTTAAGTCTAAGCTAGTTATGCCTTTTGTAAGTAAGGTACTCTATTGGGAGGACAATTATGCTTTTGTGATTTGAGAGGTTTAGTTGAAATTAAATGGTCAAGTTTCAGTTCCTATATATATGCATTTAGTTAACATAGAATAAACAAGTTGACACAAATACAACCTTTTCAACACAAGGGTGAGTTGTGATCCAAAGTGATTTTTTTAATGAATTTTCTAACAAATCTTTCATGTCTATCATGTGGAATAGAACATGCAATGATGCAAATAAGTCGATTTTACATATTAAAATATGTAAGGCGATGATTAGCACAATATTGGCAAGAGATCGAATTTCTTGTTCACAATACATAAGTTTGACATGTTGACTCCGAGATATGTCAACCATAGTTTGGAATAATGTATTGACATTTATCTTTCATCTCGCAACAATGTTGCTTAACTTCCATGCCTTTTACATAATTCCTAGCACATAGCACACAAGAACATAAGCTCTAAGAGAACAAATATTTCTAATAGGGTATGCAAGCAACCTCTAGACTTCTATCCTTATTTTGACCCCTCACTTACTCAAATCAATATCCTATGATGCATGTCAACCATGAACAACCTCAACTAGACTCGTACAATTTAGACTTTGGAAAATATCATGAAAAATCATAAGCTTGTTTAGTTTTATACCTAAGTGTCCTCTCATTCAACTCACCAATTACTTGTTCTATTGGGTGACCCCTAGCTTCTTTCACACTTTTAGGATAACCTTCATCCGAAACATTAACTTGTAATGACGGTAACCTATTGTGATATGGAACTATGGGTTCATTGATCCTATCATCTTCTACCGAAAGAGGTGAATTGGGCTCAGGCAAGCTCTCATCAAAGGTAACATTGAGAGATTCCTCATTTCTCATTATTTCCTTATTAAGCACTTTGTATGCTTTACTAGTTTGAGAGTATCCTAAAAACACACCTTCGTATGACTTTGGGTCAAACTTGGTGAGATGTACTTTAGTCTTAAGTATAAATACTTTACAACCAAAGACCCTAAAGTACTCTAATGATGGATTCCTATTTCTAATGATTTTGTAAGGTGTTATATTAATAATTTTCTAATATAAACCCTATTAAATATGTAAGTTTCCATATCTAATGCATGACACCAAAACTTTTGTGGAATGGATTGCTCATCTAACATAACACGACTCATATTTCTTAACTTAAGATTCTCATTCGATTGAGAAGTAAATGGGCCCAACAAGATATAAGACATTCCACGTTGTTCACAAAAGCTCCTAAATTGCAATTGATCGAATTCACTACTATGATTTGTTACAATTGAAACAATAGAACAATCATATAGGTTTTCAACCCTTTTACATAATATTTTAAACTTATCTAAACATCATTCTTAGATTCTACAAATACAACCCAAGTGTAGTTTGAATGGTCATCCACAATCATTAAAATATAAAAGTTGCCTTCGTAACTTTGAATTTGAAATGGACCAAACAAATCTAAGTGTAACAACTCTAAGACCCTAGTAGTTAACACTTCATTCCTAGTCCTATTGTTTGCATTACCTTGAATCCTTAAACTACACGTATTACAAAAGTGTATTTCAAAACTCAACTTTGGTAGGTTCCTTACTAGCTCGTTGGAAGATAAGTTTTGAACTAACCTTATATTGGCGTGACCTAACCTCCTATGCCAAAGCGTTGAGTTATCCACCACGGATGCAAGAAAAATTTGTTGTTTGGATTTATCTCCCAATTTTCAAGTATGCAGACCATTTTTCCTATATCCTTTAGCTAGTGTTTTACCATTTTTACTAATAGTACAAGCTACTTTAGTAAAGCGAACTATGCAATCATAATCACATAATTGACCTATGTCAATCAAGTTAAAAGCTAGACCACTAACATGCTCAACATTGGTAATTGTAATGAAGTCATGAGTAATATTACCTCCACTGGCAACCTTTCCCTTTAGGTTGCTCCCAAGTATGACATGTCCACCATCATACGCCTTATACGAAGTAAACAATCTTCTATTCCTGATCATGTACTTAGTGCAACCACTATTCACAATCCAATCGTCTGGTAGTAGATTGTATTTAAGACACACCTACAAGCAAATATGAATTCAAGGTCATGGTACCCATTGTTTCTTGGGTCCACTGTGGTTAGAAAATATGGTGCTAAAGTTAACCATTCTTAGGTCTTGAAGAAAATCACATAGTTTATGTAGGCCATACCTCGAGAACGCGGACCAAGGATTGTTTTGAAAATTATGGGAGTTTTGAAAGTTTGTTCCAACGCTCCAAGGTGTTACTAGCCTTTGATTTTGGTAGGAGTTTTCTCTCCTTTAGAAGGTGCTATGTTGATGATACAAAGACCTTTGGTTGTTGTAAAAATTTATTCTTTCTAAAGAATGGTTGTTTTGAAAAGAAGGTCTTCGGTTATATGAGTTTGAAGGTCTCATATTTGGTGTGGGTAATAAAGGTCTAGGGTCAACTCGAGGTTGAGTGTATCCAAGTCCATTATGAGAGCCCGAGTGATATCCTTGATGTCTTGTTTCCACTTTTCTAATGGGTGTTTGGGAACCTCGAGTGTTTGCAAAGTGAGTTTGAGGTGATATGGGTTTAACAAAGCTTTTTGAGGAATTTCTATTTTGACTTTCTTTTACAAACACTATTGGTTTGTTTAGACTTACGGAAGTGGTTTTATCATTTTTTAAAAATTCAAGACCTTCCTTATCTTGGGACAATTTTTTGACGACTTAACATGACATCCAAAACAACGCTACTCTTTTTGAAATTTGAAAAATTTAATGCTTCATCTTGAAGTTTAGAAACATTGTACTTTAAAGAGTCAACCTCTTTGGTGAGTACTTCATACTTTTTGCAAGGTTCAACAACCTTTGTATCATTTACAAGCTTCTTTACTTCAATTTCAAGATCATTGATTTTACTTATGAGTTTTGATTTATCATTTTCAAGAGAGTGTTTTTCATTGAAAAGATTTTCAAATGTTTTAACAAAATCCTTGTTAAACCTTAAGAGTTTCTCATTCTCCTTTTGCAAATCATTAATATTTGAATTATTATTAGAAGTATAAGGTTTGGTTTGTACCTCTTAAGAATCGATTGCTATAAGACATGTTGCATCGTTTTGCGATTCATCACCATCTTTACTATTGCTCCATACTCCTCCAATAAAAGGCTTATTCTCCTTTGGCTTTCTACACTCACTAGCAAAATGGCCTTCTACCCCGTAATTGTAGCACGCTCCTTTTTGTCTTGAGCTTTCACCACCTTTGTTCCCAAAGCTATTACCGCGGCCTTTACTGAATCGATTTCCTCGTTTGAACCGATTACCCTTGTGGAAGTTCCTGGCCATCAGATTGAATGCTTTAGCTTTTTCTTCTTCATCTACGTCTTTATCACTTCCTCCTTGACTATCGCTATCATCACTAGTTTGTTCTCTAGTGACTTTAGCTTTAAGAGCTAAGTACTTGACCTTTTCTTTAGTAGTCTTGGAAACTATTCCAACATTATCCAAGACCATTTCATAAACTTTAAGGTTGCCAATTAGCTCATCAAGAGGAAGTGTAGCTAAATCTTTGGCTTCTTCAATGACCGCCACCTTGGATCTCTCTTTTAAAGGTAGATCACGAAGAAACTTTCTTACGTGATTCTTGCTAGAGTATTCCGGATTTAAAGATTTGAGACTAGTCATAATAACATTAAATCTTATGAAGCCGCTATCAATAGTTTCATCATTGGAGATTGAGAACTTCTCGTATTCTTGAGTGAGAAGATCAATCTTGCAATTCTTGACTTGTGAATTGCCTTGGTGAGTGATGATTAATGTATGCCAAACCTCCTTGGCGGTTTTACACATATATACTCGCTCGTACTCTTTACGCGGTAGGGTATTGTAAAGAGTCATCTTGGCTTCATTATTCGTGCCAAGTTTCTTCTTTTGTTTATCCTTAAGAAGAACATATGATGTTTCCTTCATCAACTTTGTTTCTGAGTCTTCAACTTAAAAGTAGAAATCGCCGTTTTGAATGACTTGCCATAAGTCAGTATCTTTGGACTTAACATAAGTCTCAAAGCGGGCTTTCCAAAAGCAAAACCATGGTTCTAGCAAAGGTGGTCTTTGCATAGAACACCCCCCCAACATAGTTCTCTTGAGCCATGGATCTTTAATCTACTTTTTCAAAAACCGAAGTAAGGAATTTGAATTTTTGAAAAAGAAGTTTTCAACTTAAAACGACTTCTTAGGAAGGCTTTAATGCTTGAAAACTTGAGTAAATTGCTCTGATACCAATTGTAGAACCGTAGGGGGGGGGTGGATACGGTTTTCTTGACTTCTACGAAGTTTAGGTTTATAAAACTTTCAAGTCTCAAATCGATCTAGCTAAGTGGGTATAACAATATACTTTTCAATGAGAAAACATAAGTAGAATAGAGAGAAAGAGAGAAGAAGAGAGACCACGATTTATACTGGTTCGGGAAGGGGGGTTTAGTCCTTTCATACATCCAGTTGCAAATCCACGACACCGATACTATTCTAGTATAATCCTTATGGTGGACTACAAATTGTATTACAATTTAACTCTACCGATATGCATAAAGATCGACGCTCACTAAGAAGAGTTACTACCTACAGTATTCCGCCCTAGGAAGCCACCCTTAAGAACCCCTGATTCGACTTACCCTTTAGGATCACTTAGATTGACTAGGCATACTAAGAACTTCCCTTTGGAAGTTTACCAAACCCCAACTAGATCCCCAATGATCCAGGCTTGATCCCTCGAATACAAGACTTCCCTTACAACTCGATTGATTGAACGATAGATAGTTGAACCAAGTACTAACCTAACCTAGATACTCAATTCTAAAGAAAGAGTATGAGTAAGAAGACCCTTAACAAAACACACAAGTATGGATTTGGTACTTGTGTAGTTCTCTTGCATGGATGTGTTCACTTTGATAGAATGATGAGATGAGAAGTTTGGAACACTTAGATGTTAGACTTAGAGGATAGGAGAAGAAAAAAGAGAGGAAAGAATGTTTGTAAGAGGTGAGGAATTCAAAGGCCAAGAGGGGGTATTTAAAGGAAAGAGTCCCAAATATTTGGAAAAAATTTCGCTTCTGGTGTGCTGCCCACGCGTCACCGTGTGGCTAGCGCGTCAGATTCCTGAAATTGTTTTCTTCAGAATTTTGGCATTTTAAATACCCGCACTTGTTAAACCACCAATTGTACTTCACGATATGACTTTTAAATCATCCTTATACTCAAGGTCAACCAACTCAAATAGCCATTTGATAAAAGCGTTTGTGAAGTATTTAAAAGCCTTTTGCTTGCCTAATATTTAAAAGAGAGAAAACAACAATCAAACAAGGGTATTTTGGGTATTTCTCAAATGTAACTAGCTTAATCCAACCAAGGTTTAAAGAAGCTATTTAGGGTACAAGAAAATATTCTAAGAATATTCTTAACTTGGAGAGAAAGGGGGAAGATTTGAAATTTGCATTTCAAATATATTAAACACATGTTGGAAATAGAGAATGGGTTGTGTATGAGTTGGCATGATGTGATGGTGATGAAATGGAAAGGAGCCTCTTGATATTGTTTAAAATGGAGGGTGAATATGAGATGAAGAGAGGTAAGTTGGATACGTGAAGTGGCAAGATCAAGGGTGAATTGAGAGTGTGTTTGTTTAGAGAGTGAACTATGTTTGTATGTAGAGAGGGAAGTGTGTTTGTTTGAATAGGGAGATATGTTTGTTTTGAGATTTAAATTTCAATCCAAGGGAGGAGAAGAGAGTGAGGTAAGTTGGATTGATGAAGTGGTGTAATCAATGGCTAAGATGATAGAGTGTGTGTATGTGTGTGAAATTAAAATGGTTGTGAGGAAGAAGGTGAATTGTGGATATGTGGTGGAGAATGTTTTGATGTGATGTGGAAGAGCCTATGTTGGGAATGAAGGGAATACGAAGTACAACAAGTATAAAGAGGGTACATTATGTAAGGGAATGTAAGTTGTCCCATGTGGGTATTATTAGGGGAAGGTTGAAGTGAAGAAGAGTTTAGGCTTGGAGATGGTTTGAATGATAAGTGTGAAGGTGATGATGTTAAGGATGAAATCAAAGCATTGATTTGGGTTTATAACCACATTGCCAATAAGAGAGGAAAGAGTGGGCATATGTGATTATGGGATGGTTTGAGAAAAGGAGTGTTTAGAGTGTGTGGAGGATATAATCATTTGTTGTGTAAGAAGGGTAAACAAATGATAAGGAAGGATGTGTTGTAGGATTAGGGTAGAATGAGTGTTTAATCACTTGTTGGAAAAGATATTAACAAATGATTAGAAGGAATGTGTTGCAGGAAGTATGGTAATGAAGTGTTGTAGGAAGAAGTATGGGAGTTTGTAAGTCTTTCTTGTACATGTAAGGAATACATGTGTGAGTTTGTAAAACATTTATAGGTAAGGATGTGAGAAAACTCAAAGCATGATTAACCTCTAAATACTACAAACTTAATTAGTCATATAGACTTTAATCCATGATAAACAACAATGGATTTGATCAATAATCATCTTGATGAAAACAAGCTAAGTGATTTGCATCTCAAGTAAAGCATATCCCATAACAAGAAAGGATGCGCTTACGCAAAGTGACCTTTGACTTCGTTTAACCAATAAGGGAGTAAAACCCGTTACGTGATTAAGAACAACGTAAATCCAGATTAAGGTCAAATGAATACTTTCATTTGATGGTATGTTGAAAATATGATCATACTATGTTTTGAAAGAAGTTTCGGCCTTGTCTAGAGGCGTTTGATAAAAGATTTGAGTTGGCGTTTTGTTGAAAAACGGGAGGATACGTTTTTGCTCCTCTCTAAGTCTAAACCTCATTTGGAGTGTTCCTAAATGCTCAAATATCATATACATACATTTATTGAAGTTTCCATATGTTTCGGGTAAGAGGAAAGCCGACAAAACAAAAGTCATAAAAATGGATACGGCGAGTGGCGCGCTAGCCACGCGCTGACGCGTGCCCAGCGCGCCAGATTCCGGAATCTGTTTTTTCGGATTTTAGCTATTGTTTGTTATTTTATGTTTACGAACGTTTATTTGTAATTATTAATAATAAAGGAGATCCTAGTCAATGTTGCACCAACAGATCTCATCATTTATGGATGCACACAAATGCCCAGAACTGGTGAAGTGAAATTCTGATAAAGTACCAAAAACAATAGACGAGATGATGGCACTTTGTGCGGTCAGAAGAAGCTTTTGCTAAAACTGAACTTCCAAAAGGGGAAGTATCGGAGTCCTCAAGGAAAGCATTAGGACCTTTTAGTATGAGGAAAGACATGTTCCATAGGGGAGGATACGGGGCAGACAAACGAAGAAATGAAGGCCGGAATACGTATAACAATAGGGAGGGTCTTTCCCTTTATCGACCTAGAGATTATTAAGCTCCCTAACAAGCACCGAGAGGAGACCCTTTGGGGCGCGATCCTCCCCAACTTAACCAGAACTCGCTCACCCAGCACCCCAAGGAGATTCTAGATTCGAAACTTCAACTATACCTACCGCTTCCTAGACCTATGTAACTTCCTCCCAAGAAGGAAAACCAAGACATGTACTGTGATTACAATGGAGAAAAGGGGCACTATACCAACAAATGCTTCCAACTAAGAAGATAGTTAGAGTCAGCTTTGGAGTCAGGAAAGCTCAACCACCTAATCAAAGATGTTAGGCAAAGAGGACGAGGTGGTCCAAAAGAGAAGGACAGAGGAAAATATGAAGTCATAAACATGATACGATCGTGTCCAGACTAGAAGAAGAGGAAATCAATAGAGAAAGAGGAGACTTGGATGAGTGTGTTGATCACTTTCCTTTCGATCTCATCGGAAGACATCTTAGATGAACCAGTCATTGTTGAGGCCAACGTGGAAGGATACTTGGTTCGAAGAGTATACGTAGATCAAGGGGCGTCGGTTGAGGTGATGTTCGGGCACTATTTTGAAAACCTAAGCCCTATAATAAAGTCTTGATTAAAGAGCACGCAAGCAGACCTAGTAGGTTTCGTTGGGGAAGTAATAAATCCGGTGGGCGAAATTAAGTTAGAAGTAACGTTCGGAGTTGAAGGTTTATGTAGGAAGGTGATGATGAAGTTTATAGTCATTCAGTCTCCGTCACCGTACAATCTCATCTTGGGAATAACTGGTTTAAAAACCCTTCAGGCCATCCCTTCCTCAATACACTCGATGATGAAGTTCCCTACTCCTAGTAGGATAGCGACATTGGTCACCAGGACAGTGATAATATTAGAGTGTAGAAGATTAGAAAAGAAGTAAATGTTAGACAAGGAGGAGCACCAGAAAACCGTGTTGATCAAAGAAAAGAAACCAAACGAAGTAAGTTTGATAGTGAAGATACTGGTCAACCCTGCATACCCAGACCAATTAGTAACCATCAAAGGAGATCTTTTGGGCGAATGTAAAGTTCAGCTTAAAGCATTGTTAAAGAATAACATGGATATCTTTGCATGGTAGCCTTCCGATATGACAGGATTACTGAGACATATAATAGAGCATACCATCAACGCTAACTTGACCATAGAACTATTTTGCTAAAAAAGGAGGGTACTCACTCCTAATAGAAGCCTGACAGTTGTTAAGGAGGTTGAAGAATGTCTTTAGGCTGGCATTGTCCGACCTGTAAAGTACCCAATGTGGATATCAAACCCCGTGCTGGTAACGAGGGTAGACGGAAGTCGAAGGACGTGTATTGACTTCAAAAATATCCACTAAGCCTGCCCGAAAGATTATTATCCCCTCCCAGATATTGACTGGAAAATTGAGTCTGTGATGGGTTTTCGGTAAAAACATTTTCGAGATGCTTATAAAGGGTACCATCAAGTCCAGATGGCCAAAGACGATAGAGAAAAGATAGCCTTTACACCGACCGAGGGACAAATTGCTACACGAAAATGCCTTTTGGGCTCAAAAATATCAGGGCAATGTGCTAAGAATCGTTTGAGTTTCTTAGGATCAAAAATAACAAAGTATGTAGATGCACAGCGGAATATAAATAAAAGAACAATGTTATTGAACAAGGTTTTACATTCATACAAGCCCTAATTCTATATGATCAGTATAGAACGGTTACCTAACTGTAACAGGATCAAAGAAACCTTTGATCTTAGAGCTAAACCACACTAGACATCTACATCACACCTATAGGATACACACACACACGTTTTGTGTGCACACACAATTACACACCAAAACAATGTCTAGGGATCTCTTTATAAAGAGAGTACATAAGACTTACAAAGGAAATCTAATTGTATTAGAAAACTAAATCTTTTCCTAATCTTTGATCTTTATCTTTTAAGCAAATCTTTTAGAATCCTCCATCTTTTATAGAATTCCATATTGTCGACTTTGATCCTTTTGTTTCATTCTTTATCTTTTTAAGCAAGTTCTTTTGTATCATCAAATCAATAATTCCTAACAGCTTGCTAATTCACACAATGTGAATAACAAGAAATATATATCAAGAGTCCTACACATTATCCTTGTGATTTTGCCAGAACATCCGAGTGATACTTAAGTATTCACAGTGAAGATGGAAATTCGGCTTGAGCCAACATCAAACAAGCTCTTGGTAGGTGACATGTGAGATCCTATACAGATCGAGCGTGTGATACTGGATATCGATTCGGTCCAGCTTATGAATTGGTGAATTTTGAAAAAGATAAAACTATTGGTGTGTCATAAAAACCGTTTACAAGTTGACACACCGACTGATTTTCTAAATCGATTTTCAATCTTATGTCCATGGGAAGCCTCATAAGGGTATCTGGACATAGGAAAACTGAACACGAATTGATGGCTTAATCGGGAAGATAGTAACTTACCGGTTCACTCTTACCTTGTTATCTGCTTTGAGACGCTCCGGTAATAAGAACGGCTAGCGCATATATGAAACCCTGTCAAGGAGATTCTTTGGAATTCTACCTGATCACAGGCAGTATTTATACTGATCAACAGGGAGCCGTGGTTGCTATAACCGTATTCGATGAAGTGACAAAGCTACTTTCGTCCATATATGTTGTTTATCACTAACCCATTTATGCAGATTTTCTGACGGTGGTAGCAGTTTCCCGATGACAAGTCAAAGCCAATACCACATGCTCATACTCGACTAACAGATATAAAGACATCATGAAAGCTCAAGTACATGTTTCAAGACTTCCGCTACTCTGATACCGTACGTCTTTCTTGAAGCGACGAAGTATTAACTTTCTTAGAATGCGACGAAGTAATTAATCGATACCAGTACGTCTTCATAAAAGTGACAAAGTGTTAAAGATTGCGCGGAGTGAATATCAAAAGATGGTTACACACGCTTTCAACATCAAGAACAGTATGAGCATGTTGGTCCAGAAGTTACAAAAGATCACAAGATGATGATTAGAGATTAAATTTGGCTGATGATCTCAAGAAAGCTCAAGATCACATACAATGACAATCTTAAAGAATCAAGCTAAAGCCTAAAGTCAAAGATCACTACATAAAGATGCAAGACAAAAGATCAACTATTACACAAAAAAGACTCAAGATCAAGATAAGAAGCTTCAACGATTAATGATCAAGATCACAAGGAGAGATCTCTATGATCACCCTTTAGGGGGAGATTGTAAGAAATACAGAAAGTGTTGATCATTTATGATATCTCAACGATCGTCCCTTAGGGGGGGATTGTTAGGAATTTAGTTTTTAGTGAAGTGACGATCATTATCGATCTCATGAGCCTTTGTAATAGGTAGACAATTTTATGTAATAGTTAGGAAGCTAACCGGGCCAAAGCATAGAAAGCCCATAGCAAGACCATGGAAAGACCGGTTTATCCTTTGTATAAAAGCCCTCTCCACACATGGAGAAGGTGTTGGTTGAATCATTTTACACACACATTTTGTGTGTTTTTCTATGTGTTTCTCCCTTCTACTTTCTCTCTCTAGTTCCATCTTTTATGTGAAATATATTTTCTACACCCCAAAGCTAGTAGCATTACTCTTAAACCTAGTACTAGAATAACTTTGACATGGTCTCCCTGTACTTGTTGCACTGTGACTCTGCCATCTTGAATAGTGGCTTGGTTTCTTGGATTCGAGGAAGTTCTGAGTTGATTA
>BQNB010117883.1:0-21096 GCA_026074375.1 Tanacetum coccineum
ATGGTGCATTTGGTTTAGGAAAACCAAACGAGTAGACTTAGGGTTTCTAAAAGAGTATAGCTTGAAAAAATGATTATATCAAAGCTTATACATGATCTAAAATATGACAAGAGCATATAAAATAAGATATGAGGCTTACTAGAGCTTGAATGGATCAAAAATGGCTTGATATGGGTCAAAAGTGATGAAATGTAACCCGAAAGCTTAGAGATGAATCAAGAACTCTTCTTTTCTTATCCCTTGGTTCCAAAATAGCTTAAAGACCTTTTCCTTCCTTTCCTTAGCTTGGTTAGAACATGATTTTGAGGTAGGGTTTAGTTTAAATGGTGAATTATGAAAGTATGCATGTATGCGTGTATATATAGGCTAGAAACTTATAGTGGTGGCCAAGGTTAGCTACTAGTGACTAATAAGAGCTAGGATGTAGCTTGGAGACGTGTTGGAAGGGTGGTGTAGGTTCGGTTCACCAAGGAGGTGACAAGATGTTTACTTGGAGCTTAAGGGTGCAAGGTGATGACAAGTATGTGACAAGGAGGTGAAAGGGAGCTAGCAAGGTGGTAACAATGTGCTGGTGAGGTGACGGCATGGTGGAAAAAGGGTGGTTGCTTGGTTTAGACTTGGTTCGAGCTAGTTAAGGTGTTACGGGTTCATTAGGGTTTCGGGTTAGGGTTTTAGATTTAGGACGAGCTATGGGCTGAAATAGAGGGAAACTATGGTTCAAATGTGATGCTTAAGAAGCTTATAAGTTGTGCTAAAGAAATGGTATGAAAACTACAAAGAAATTAGAGGGAAAATGCATATTTTGAATATGGTGCATTATCGGGTTATACTTTGTGCTTTAAGGACTTGTACATTAGTTTTGGAGGGAAAAGATATTCAAAAGTTATGCATTGTAACCTTGTACACATGCCTTGAAAGCTTGTACATTTATTTTGTATGTAAACATTACATATAGTTGGGGTTTTGTTATAAACGTTAACGTTTAAAATCCGTTTTGATATAACGTTATGGAAAGTACGTTAAATAGATAACGTATAGATTTTAGAACATATTACTAGACATATTAGAATGTTTACTTGACATAAACGTTGATGGAATTGGCATTAGTGGTTGCGTGAGCATGTTTACTTTTGTAATGTAAGTTACATTACATTATGGATGGAATAAAGCAAAAATCTTTCCTTGAAAATGGTTGCATCTAATTTAATAGATGGATAATTACATAGCCGTAACACCCTGATATTTTAACATAGCAGCGGAAGCTAAATTGGGGTATTACTTCATGAATTAACAGTCATAATCATAGAAAACAACTTAAAATAGACGTTTTGGAAAATTTAGTTATCATTCAATAATATATCATAGTTTTACAAAAGAGGTCCCAAAGTACATTGAAAACATAAAGTTTGAATGATAACAAGTTTAGATGTCCTCAAGTCCAATGCCACTCCATGTCATAGATTGCTCAATTACCTGAGATAAACATGCTAAAAGAGTCAACACAAAGGTTAAGTGAAATTCACATGTTTGAAATGTAATAGTTGAATACAAGTCAATGTAATAGTAATAATTACAACGAATACAATTATCATGGTAAACAATATTATATTATTGCACTAAACTCATGACACCGAAGCCTTAAGTAAATGTTATTCGTAAGTTGTTGCCCCAAACGGGTGCTTTGCCAAACACCCGGAGTTCCTTAAATGAAATGCGTCCGCTGGCCATGTATGTACCAGAACCTGGACGGGGAAGTTCAATCCTAATAGATCTATTTACGGCATTCACGCTTAGTTCGCAAATAATTAACGGTTCATGATAGTGGGGCTTTTTGGAAAATAGAGGTAACTTAGGCAATAATATATCAGGATAGCATACAGTTAGAAAATACTTGCATTCGTGGCTTATAGCATGTATCTCTCCACGAAGTTTAGAAAACATGTAAAGATGGGACTGTGAACTCACCTTGATAAGGTAGTTGATTGATTTCAAAAGTGACTCAAATGGAAATAAACGGCTTCGTCACGCAACCTGGGGTAATAAGTCACGTCTTAGTTTGATTGTTTCAAAACTTTATTTCAAAAAGTTTAACGTAAATGATTTTGGTTTATTAGTTTGTGAAACCATCATATCACTTTTCGGGCTATCATAATCTAGAGGTCATGTAGTAAACGTTTGAGGAGCTAGGACACTTTAAATCGTAAATCCAGCAACTCGTCAAAACGTCTACCCAAATGAAATCCCCTCACATGAAATTCCCTAGTAACGTGATACGTTATAGTTTAAATGATAGGATTTTATCTTTTTAAGTTTCTTCAAAAGCTAGTAGATGATAAATTATGTTATATATATAACATAATTGTTTTATAATGTTTCGATCGATGAATGATAACGACAAATGTGTCGGGCTTTAATAAAATCGAGTCTTATAATATTTAAATATATTTTTATAATTAATATAAAAATATTACATTTTATACCCTTGAGAATATGAAAATGACAATATATACCCTTGGTATATATTAATTTACACTTTTAACCCTTTAATTATATTTTTAAAATATTAAACCTTTAACTTTGGAAATTGGCAAAACAGGTCCTTGTAGTTTAACTTTGGAGTATTTACACTTTTGGCTCGAAAATTATATAAGTTTTAATATTTACAATATATACCTCTTTGCATGGTTCGAATTGCATTTCTAGTCCATAATCCATAATCTTTGTATTTTTAATCTCGAAATCGATTTGCAGCTTATAGCTTATTACTATAAGCTAAAATAAGTAAGTTTTACGAGCTTGAAGCTTATGAAAAGAGCTTATGAGCTTAAAAATCCAAAATGGGCACGTTTGGTTTAGAAACAATAACCCGATGGGTTAGGGCTTTTAGGATTAGTTTTAATGATTATAAAAGTGATAAATGAGCTTATAGAAATAGCTTATTACAATAGCTTATGGCTTATAGCTTATTAGGTTCACGAAAAGAGCTTTTTAGGGTTTTAAGGGGTGCGTTTGGTTTAGGAAAACCAAACAAGTAGACTTAGGGTTTCCAAAAGAGTTTAGCTTGAACAAATGATTATATCAAAGCTTATACATGATCTAAAATATGACAAGAGCTTATAGAACAAGATATGAGGCTTACTAGAGCTTGAATGGATCGAAAATGGCTTGATATGGGTCGAAAATGATGAAATGTAACCCGAAAGCTTGGAGATGAATCAAAAACTCTTCTTTTCTTATCCCTTGGTTCCAAAATAGCTTAAATACTTTTTCCTTCCTTTCATTAGCTTGGCTAGAACATGATTTTGAGGTAGGGTTTAGTTTAAATGGTGAATTATGAAAGTATGCGTGTATATATAGGCTAGAAACTTAGAGTGGTGGCCAAGTTGAGTTGAGAAGAGTGGTGGCCAAGGTTAGCCACTAGTGACTAATGAGAGCTAGGATGTAGCTTGGAGAGGTGTTGGAAGGGTGGTGTGGGTTCGGTTCACCAAGGAGGTGACAAGATGTTTACTTAGAGCTTAAGGGTGCAAGGTGATGACAAGTAGGTGATAAGGAGGTGAAAGGGAGCTAGCAAGGTGGTGACAAGGTAGAGGTGGCGGCATGGTGGTGAAAGGGTGGTTGCTTGGTTTAGACTTGGTTTGAGCTAGTTAAGGTGTTACGGGTTCATTAGGGTTTCGAGTTAGGGTTTTGGATTTAGGACGAGCTATGGGCTAAAATAGAGGGAAACTATGGTTCAAATGTGATGCTTAATAAGCTTGTAAGTTGTGCTAAAGAAGTGGTACGAAAACTATAAAGAAATTGGAGGGAAAATGCATATTTTGAATGTGGTGCATTATTAGGTTGTACTTTGTGCTTTAAGGAGTTGTACATTGGTTTTGGAGGGAAAATATATTCAAAAGTTATGCATTGTAACCTTGTACACATGCCTTGAAAGCTTGTACATTTATTTTGTATGTAAACATTACATATAGTTAGGGTTTTGTTATAAACGTTAACATTTAAAATCCGTTTTGATATAACGTTATGGAAAGTACGTTAAATAGATAACGTATGGATTTTAGAACATATTACTTGACATATTAGAATGTTTATACGACATAAACGTTGATGGAATTGGCATTAGTGGTTGCGTGAGCACGTTTACTTTTGTAATGTAAGTTACGTTACATTATGGATGCAATAAAGCAAAAATCTTTCTATAAAAATGGTTGCATCTAATTTAATAGATGGATAATTACATAGAGGAAAATTTGTGGGTTGTTATAGTCTCCTAACCTTAAAGAAATCTCATCCCGAGATTTAGTTGGATGTTGGAGTGATGTTTGGAAATCGATGTGGATACTTGGCACGAATTTTATCTTCGCATTCTCACGTAAATTCTAGTCCTCTTTTAGGGTTCCATCTTACTTTGACTATAGGAATCCGACTTTATCTTAGTTGCTTAACTTCTCGATCCATGATTTCTACTGGTTCTTCCACAAAATTGAGTTTGTTATCGAGCCGAAGCTCTTTCATTGGAATGACAAGGGATTCGTCAGATAGGCATTTCTTTAGATTAGAAACGTGGAAAGTATTGTGGACATTACTAAGTTCTTCAGGAAGCTCAAGTGTGTATGCCACTGGGCCGACCCTATCAAGGATCTTGAATGGTCTAATGTACCAGGGGTTAAGCTTTCCTCATTTTCCAAATCAGATGACACCTTTCCAAGGTGACACTTTTAACATAACACGATCTCGATAGGTTCATCCGTCAGCTGATTCCGTAGGTGATCGCTGGGTAAGGTGAAAGTTCATCTGTTAGACACGAACATTTCTCCTCAAAGGAATTTTGCCTACTTCCCCTTATCATGTTATGCTTTCACATTGTTCCTTCATTGACTCCGTTCCTCTGATTGTTCTGGCGGATGTCCATGTCTCCAGGTGAGCTAACTTCCCCGAGGCCACAACTTTTCCTATTTGTTTTTTAAACTGAGTAGCAGCGTTGGTGTTGTGACCCCATGTCCCCGTGTAATCACATATTTGTTCAGGTTCTGCTTTTTTAGGGGTTCGATTAAAGGTGTGGTGGTTCTGGGAAGCTCACGCTTTTCCATGGTTAAGATTTCCTCGGAGTCTTGATAAGTGGGATGAAAGTATCTTTTCTAGGATACGGAGTATATTCCCTATGTTTCTTCATGTTTCTCTCGGGCCGCCTCTGTTTCTAGCTTTTTCGGGTTCTCCGGACCATGAGGACGAACATTCCCTTTATTCCATTGAGAGGGGACGGGCCATCTCGCTGAAACCCGCCCCCCCCAGACCACTTCTCTTATAATGAAAGCCCTGACTCTTTTGAACATTTTTACTCCACCGTCTTGGGTATTTTGTCATTGAGCTTTTTAGCGAGTTTCGGATGACAATAACCATGAATAAAAGCTTAAGATTCGTTGGAGCCGGGGGAAATCACCTTTATGTGTGAACTTTCGGACTTGAATCGATCCATGAAAGCTTGCAAGCCTTCGTTCTGTCTTCTCTTGATGTCATGAATCTCTGTAGGGTCTTTGGCATATCTCCTTCTGTTGTAGGAAATTATTTATTCAAGAATTTTTTAAACTTTGTTCTCGAAACTGTCCACCACTCTTATGGCGTCAAAATCATCGAACAATTTCGCACTGCCCCACCTAGGGTTTGGCGAAAAAATCTTGCACCAAACCATCGACCATTCTTCTATGTTCAGCCGACCGCCGAGATGATTACCTAGTGATCGTCCGGTTCTTGTTTCCCTAATATACCTTGATGTTTTTATAGGAAGCTTTGCCCTCCGTTGATATTGAAGCGAGTGATTCTCTAGGTAAAAGGAGTAGGTTTAGGCCTTTTGTAGGGTGAATTTAGATCTTCATACGTGTCTTCCGAACCTTCCTCATATTCAGAGTCTGAGCTTGTTTCTTGGTATCTAGACTTTTTTGCCTTGGAATTGTGACCTTTTCTTCTTGTTCTCTCTCTTAGTTTTGCTCCGATCCTTCCACCCTTCTGACCTTATTAGGGCGGCTGGTCTTTTTTACTTAAGGAGTCTCTGATTTTTTTGGCAGAAGCGAGTTTTTCTGTAAGTGCCGGATGTGCCGAAGATTCAAGGGATTAGTCGATCGGAAAAACCTCTGCTAGCGACCTGGCACCTGGCCGGAGCTTCTTTATCAGAATCGGCATAGGCAAGTCTTCTTGGCGTAGCTTTTATCTTGGCTTGCCGGTCATGTTCTTTAATCATGGTTCTCAATACATCAATGTTTTCTTTGATAAAGGCCGGAGAAGGGGATTTTCTGCGCTTGTAGGACTGGTTCGGTGGGTCCCCCATGGGTTTCCGTTCCTACGTCCCTCGCTTCTGCCCCGGGAATTTCCTCCTCCATAGGTTGTGAGTCAACCATGCCTTCTTTGGTTTTCTTCTTTTGGTAGATTGGGATTTCGGGTCCCACGGATGGCGCCAAATGTTGAGGTAAACTTATGTGGACTACTTGAGCTTGGTAAAAGTGACCTAGGCCTTAATGAATATCTGGATCAACTCAGTTTCTTTGGATCTTGATACTTCGTCTCCTAGTTAAAAATAAGAAAGAACACCGTTAGCTCGCCCCGAGGTGTAAATCCGAGACCAACTCCGATGTAAGAATAAGTACGGTGATATGAGATAAATGCGGAGAATATAAAGTATGGTCTGGAGTAGGTGTTGTATGTCTCGTCCTAGGGAAATGAGCTCCCCCTTTATACTATTTGGGATTCGCTACAAGACATAACTGTGGGGCTCTCTCTTGGTACTGTCTATCAGTTACGTATCATTCCAAGGACGGTGGTCCTTCACAAGGACTGTACCTTTGTCAGATTGTCCTTTGATACCGTTGCATTAGGACGGAGCTAATAACTCCGAACCTGATATGTCCTTCGACACACCAGCTTCTCCGGAGTTCTAGTGGTGACTTCGGACCTGACATGTCCTTCGACAAGTCAGCCTCTCCGGAGTATTTATTTAGTTTTAGCCTATGCTAGTTTGGCAGGAGTATCAAAGCTACATTTCTTCTTCGGATGTTCCGGGGGAGACTATACCTCATCACGCGGGTTGAAACTGTTCTTTTTTTATTTAGGATTAAGAGGATCTACAATATATGTCTTTTTTTAGACATAATTAATATAATTATTTACAAATATAAAATGATTTTATCAAACGTTTCTAAAAGTTGGACAGTAGATGACATGGAGAGGGTTGTCAAAAGGGTTGGCCCTGGAGTTAAATCTGTAGAGCTACTAAAGGTTGAAAAAGATGTTGAAGCCTTAGAGGTTAGCAAGCAAACTTAGCCGAAAGTCCAGCACAGTTGCTGCTTGAAGCAACATCTAAAGGTTGCTAGAAAGGAACAATGACATTATGTTTTTTTAACCATTCACTGATCCAAAATCTACATGAGGTAAAGGATGGAAATGGCCATCATCAGAATAGGAGGTAATTTAGTAGCACAGTGATTTCCAATACTTGATAAGGCCCATAAAACTTAGCTATATACTGATTTCACAATATCGCAATTGTATGGATAGTGTTACACACATGTTTTTTTAATTCTTTGTTTAGTTTTATCTTATATATGCTAGCTGCTTCAAACGTTGTTTGGATACTTTTTTTTCATTTCAACATAGTTTTCGTGTCAAAACTCGCCACGGCAAAGCGCGGGTTTTCAACTGTCTAACATTGTTTTTTGTTGTCAACTTAGTAAAAGAGTGGAGCACCTAGAGAAGGCGTTTATGACTGCTATTAAGTCACGGAGGAGGAAGAAGAGTTTAGTTATACCATGAGGGAAAAAGATATTTTCTGTATTTAGCTTCATTTGTTAATTGTTATTGTTTGTTAACTTTCATTGATGTTTTGTAATGGTTTTATACGAGTTTAAGGTTTTCATCTATGTCGACACATCATAATGAAAATTGTTAAGTTTTTCATGAGAAATAACCTTAGGTATTAGAGGTGTTTGGGATTGCTCAATGGTCCCGTAGCAACACGCGGGAAAGTTGTTTACATAACACTCTATACAAAACATACCGCAGCAAAGCCGGGCATCAAACCTCGTTTGTATAAGAGATGGAGTAAGCCAACATGGCTAAGGGTGGAAGGTGTGGTGAGGGGTTTTCCTTCGCCACGTCAGCTCCACGTTATATTTTTCTCTCTCCAAAATATTTTCCTTCAACTTTCCCTCAACCATTGCGACACTTTCTCTCTCTTCCATTTATTATTATTTTTATCATTTAAAAATACCTCTAATACACATACCCACTTAGGAATGGCAATGGGGCGGGGCGACCACCCTCCATCCCCAAACCCGATTAGCAAACCACGCCCCAAACTCGCCCCGATCCCCAATGTGGATCTTATCGAGGCGCTCAATTGGGGCGAGATGCTCGCTCCGATCCCCGTTGGAGATCTTATCGGGGCGACTTTACGAGCGCATTGCTCCACCAAATACACGTTGTTCTCCGTTTATTATTATTTTTACGCCATATTTTATACAAATGTGATTACATGCAATAATATGAATAATCAAGAACCCACTAATAATATAATAACTAGTAGCGTTCATAAGTTTTCAAGAAATTATACATAAATAATTATAACCACGTTAAAAAAATCAAAACTTTTTTTAAAAACATTACACAAAAAAGTTTTTATTAATCACAACTTGCAATCTTGCAAAGATATAATACTACACAAATTTGATAATATTGATTTATTACGTAAATACTAACATAACAATATATGAAAATAATATATCGATATGTACGTACAGTTTCGGGGCGGGGCGGGTTGGGGATGTTATGCCCCTTGGCATTTTGCCGCGATACCATTTTAGTATCGATCCTATCGTCTTGCAGCAATATTCTTGTAGTATCGATTCTATCATCCTAATAGTTTTGCTATTAATCCATCAAGTAATGACTCAAACTTATTATTTTAATTTTTATAAAGATTTTTGCTTCTTTAACTTTTTTTTTTTTTAAAACAATCTTTTTCTTTTTCAGCTATATTGATATTGTTTGCTACATTCTATTAGATGAGTTTGTTTACTTCTTTTGATTAACAAATATGTAAGAATAGATGTTATGTTTTAGTATTTATGTATTATGTAATATTACCCATAATAATAATTAGAATATTTTGTTATTGTTTTCAGTGTGCTCTAGAAATCTGGCCACCTAGCATTGAAAAACATGCATCTAGACATTCAAAGCGTTTACACATGTACGTTTGGTATTTAGTGAGATCTCCGTGTAGTCATGGCACAGGGCTAACAAAATCCATGAGACGATCCTAAATATGAGTAATTTATTATCATTGAAGAAGAATCTAATTGTGAAACCAAACTTCAATTATGTACCGATATACGTATTTCATGTGTTTTACTTAGCTAAGTTACTCTTATACAGACATTCTCAGACTTACATGCATGTCTCTACTACTTTATAAAGCATTTAGCCAATTTTAAAAATTAGAAGTACTTAAAATTTTAAGTAAAAAATATTACTATAAAAAGAATTCTTAAGTAGTGCAAATCCTTATGCTCGTTGTACAATCTTTTTATGAAACCAATAAAATTATGTCAAACAATATAACACCCTCTTTAAAAGACATTAAAAAGACTGTTATATTTCAAGTTACAAAACATAATGTATAATCTTTTTATGCAAGCAATAAAATTTTGCCAAACAATATAACACCCCCTTTAAAAACCATTAAAAATGCTATTACATTTTATCACTATAAATATAATCACAATCTATTTCACACACCACACAAACAAAGACACAACAAAAAAATGCTCACTATTCTCTCATCTCATAAAAACTATCATTCACCACCTCCACCTCATCACGTCAGCCCTACCATCGGACGTCACTACCACGCCGGACGTCACCACCACGTCTGACGCCACCAGCCACTGTTTGCAGCCGGACGCCACCAGCCGCTGTTTGCCGCCGGCTTCCGCCGCCGTCTCTGTCGATCTCTCGCCGGAATGACCGGCTGCCACCTGCTCTCCCCTACTTTAGCTTGATCATCATCTGCTGCCCCAAACCGCCTGCTGACCTCTTATCAACTATGGTGCACTATGACTGTATCTCTTTCTCTTTTTTTCCATGGCTCGATGTTTTTTGATGAGTTTTTCTCCACTTTTTCATCTTCTCCTTTTTGATCTATAAAACCAAAGTAACATCCTTCTAACCTTAAGACTTGTAACAGCTGAAAAAAAGTAACAGCTCTCCAATATTGCTATAATCATGCCTTAATAATGCAAAATCTTACCATATCCTTAACAAAATGCCACTATAAAAACATGTCACACGTAATAGGTACAATCTATACTACTTTATAAAACATTTAACCCATCTATTTTTAGAAGTCTTAAAAAATTAAGTACAAAAGATTACTTTATTAGGAAGCTGTAAAAACATTAGCAAAATGTACATCATTAGACATTTAAAAGCCTTTAAAAATCCTTTAAATAGCCAAACTTGTACACCCTAAAACCATGTAACAGCCAATTAAATGGTAAAGCTGTAATGGCCTATATACGTTTTTTTAATTCAGTCAACTTGTAACTACTAACATTGATATTTTCATCAATTCAGTCAAATTGTAACTGCTGCATTCATGTGATCGATTGTAACGGGTCCATAAAATCTTTTAAGTGTAAACCACAAACTAATGACGAGTATAAAAACTAACAACACTAACAATATTCAGTACACCATTTTTATCGCTCTTTTTATTCTCCTAAAAACCAAACACATTTCTTATTCTTTATAAAAGTATTTTGCCCATCTATTTTAGAGTCTTAAAAAATTAAGTAAAAAAGATTATTTTATTGAAAAGATGTAAAACCCATCTAAAAACATACTCAACATACACATTTAAAAGCCTTTAAATCCTTTAATGCACAAAGACTTGTAATACCCAAAACATGTAAGCAAACCAATTAAATGGTAAAGTTGTAAGAGTAATGCTAGATCTACACTCATTTTACACATACAAATTCCACACCTATATGTGTCAAACAAATATAGGTAGTGGAAAAAAGAAAGAGAAAATTTGATAGAATGTGATTGGTCCAAATTACATGCCACATGTGCATGTGAACGTTTTTATGTGAGTTGGGAATGGATCTAGCATTGCTCAAGTTGTAATGGCACATATACGTTTTTAAAAACAGTCAACTTGTAACTGCTAACATTGATATTGTCATCAATTCAGTCAAATTGTAACTGCTGCATTCATGTGGTCCATTTATAACGGTCTATTAAACATCATTTAAGTGTAAACCACAAACTCAAATACGAGTATAAAAACCTAACACACTAACAAAATTTATTACACCATTTTCATCTCTCTATTTTATCTCTCTTAAAAACACAAACACCTTTCTCTTTCTTTCTTCAAACCACCAAATTCCACCGTCTCACATATCAGATTTTGCCGCCACTACCGTTTAGTTCTGCCGCCACCTTTGCCAACATCATGTGCTGTCAGCCGCTACCGCCGCCATTGTCTCCGCCGTCTGCCAAGCTAATGATCATGGCTTTGGAGGAATACGGGTACCAAAGCAGAAGAGGAATACGGGTACCAAAAAATGAAGGTCTTCTTATTTCGGTGACGTCATTTAAAAAAAAAGTGATGAAGGTTTTGGAGATGAATGAAGAGGGTTTAAGATGTTTGATTTGGATGATTTTGTTAAAATGTTTGATGACATCATGGTTAATTGTTGCAAGGATGATTTCAAGAAATGTTAAGGGCTTACATCGTTGATGTCAAATGCTAAGGTTTGATGGATTTGAATTTTTTTAGGGATAGAGTCTTATGAATTAATGATTGATCTGAAAGCATTCGGTGATCACTGATTGTATTAACTTTTGATAAGTGATGAGATTTTTAGTTAGTTTTTTTCATCATGTTATGTTAGTGATTTGGTGATTGTAGTTTTGAATTGATGATCGATGATGATGATAACCCGTTTGGGGTTTTATTTTGTCGAATTGTTAGAATTTTAATATTTGATTTGTGATTATTGGGGTGTTTGAAATTGTTCAATTTACTTAACTACTACTTACGTTCTACAGTAATTTTCTTTTTTTTCTTTTTATTATGTAGTGATTGTTCACTGTTAAAAATAATTATTGAATTTGTCTAAGTTTATCATTTTTAAATCTTAAAAAAAGAATAAGCAATATCATTAAAAACGTGTAACCGCTTAAACCATCATTGTAACGGCCTCCAATAATTATTAAAAACGTGTAACCGCTTAAAATCATTACTATCAATAATGATTATTAAAATGTGTAACCGCATCCATAATATAAATCCACACAAACCATTTCATATCTCTCACACACAAATGTTTTTTGTTACAGCAAAAATAGTCTCTCAATATACCCTCGCTTTCACTCCTCAACTCTTACTGGTACTTACTGCAGAGATTCTTTATTTTTTCGTTAGAAAAACGCTTAGCCGGATAACATTTGCTCGCCGCAAAATATAGTCACAGGGTACCCGCCGCCGCATTGCGCGGGTACCCGGCTAGTTACAAATTAAGCATTCTCAACTTATGCTTCTTGAACTTTGCCACAACGAATATGCCATTGCAACGGATTTTGAGCAACTTACATAAACTGGAGTACATTCAAGATGGAAGACAAGAGTATCTATACTACATATAAATCACGAATATGCTTTTCTTAAAACTTAAAAAACTTAAAAATATGTATGTTGTTTTGACAAAAATACTTCTATTATTAAAAAGACAACACAATATATTAAATGATTAAATAATACACACACAAGCTAACGTTATTATACATCATCGTTGTTATGCACGAGTAATCACCTACTCAAATGTGGGTAAAGTTGTTTAACTACACATAAAACATGTAAAAGCATATGTAATGTGAAGTTATGGTAGTTTGGCTGCATCAAATGTTACCGTTATTAGTCATCGAAAGATATGATATTTGGAACAAGTTAGAGGGGTAGTCATCGAAAGATATGATATTTGGAACAAGTAAAGTACATGATACCCTTGGTTGGTCGGTGGGCCATCCCCCACAGCACACAACGATGGATCAGCTCAAGCCAAATCATGTCGATCTATGACTGGTCGTTCTCGGTGGGTAATTACCCAGCTCCCGCAGGACAATTTTCTTTTTTTTGTGTGTGTGTTGTATAGTGGACATATGTGGATCCATAACACCACTTTATACATGACACCACTTTTTATATGAGGGAGGAGATTTTTGGTGCCAAATAAAAAGATGATGTCGTAAAAGATTTGGGTAATGTTGCATTATTTTTTGGCCATGACACGAAAATAACCAACCCTCTTATAGTGATGTGGTAGTCGTAACTCTCGTGACCCTTGAATGCTGCAACATGAGATGACACCCAATCACACGTGGGCTGATTAGGATAGGTTCTTTCTTACTAAAATCCTTTAATTATTTGCTTCTTAATTTTCCTTTCTTATTCAATGAGTTTGGAACTTTGGATACTTAAATGGTTCTTCACAAGTATTCGAATAACTTTATACGTAATTCTAGAAGGGTATCCACATTTTTCTTAATGAATATAGATAAAACTAAGGAAGATGCAAGCTACTCATTACAATGACACCCAGGATGACGTCGATGAGCAACCTCAAAAAAATAAAAATACTAGAGTGGTACAATTAGGATGGACTCAAGATTTTCAAATGGGTATTGCACAAAGAAAATGATGGGCCAATTAAAGTTACACTGTAAGAAACTAAGGCAACACAAAATTTTTGAGGGGTTGCACATAAAAAAAACGTCAATTTTGATTTTTTTTTGCACTACATGACCTAAAATCGAGTGTAGCCCGTGCCACACCCGACACCTATGTGAGTCCGTCCCTAGATACAACTATGAAAGTACAACAACCAAAGATTAAAATGGCACCTTCTAAATCCAATTGCAAAATTTTATTAAGAAACTTTAAAAAATTAATGAAAATCTTCTTAATACAAAGGAGATGAAATTACACAACCCTTTAGCTAGTTAGACTAAAAGGTTGTTTTTAAAATTAAATGATTTATAAACACATTTCGTTTAATATTTTAATTAAAAGATAGAGGTTTTATGAACGTCTCTAATAACAAATGTTTGGACTCACTCATTGAGTAAAAGTCTCCAAACTCTATTATCGTATATGGTTTGTAACAATATATAATCATAACCAACAAAAAGTTATAATGAAAAGCAAAAAAACAAAAATAAAATAAATACCATTAAAGCCGCTTGAACTTTGGTCCAGTGATAAATGAGTTTCCCACTAATCAAAAGGTTGTGTGTTCAAGACTCGCCGGAAGCATATGTGAAATATACATTTTGTGAGAGAAAAATTGCCGTTAAAAAAAATAAAAATAAATAAATACTTTTAAAACTATAGAAAACAGAAAGAAAAAAAGATCGTTGCGGGCCTAATCTTTTATATAATAAAAGAATTACATCATTTCGGAGTTTTCCATCAAATTGAATCATATGAATTAAAAAATTAGGCCAATCAGAACGCTTGATTTTGCCACGTAGGCAGAATCGTGCGATCTGATTGGTCAATAAAAGTCAAAATTGAATCAATTTGGTCAAAATTAAAAAAATTTGGTGGAGAAATCTGATAGAGAAAAAATACATAAAAATATATGTGTCATATTTGTGAAAACAAAAACTTGAAAAAAGATGAGGTAATTAATAAAAAATTAGTGGTTTAATTTTAAATAAATTATATGGATTTAAGTGTAAATTTATAAATTTACAAATTTTATTATAACTTTAAAAGATAAACAAATAACCCTTTAAACTTTATACCCTAGACTTTATATTTTAAAATACAACAAACATAGACAATTCTTACTTCCAACAAAGATGTAACATTATTTAATCACATCCCAAATCACCCTTCATTGTCGGCATAAAATCATGTTGTACAACCAAATACCCACAATATCGAGTCCGAAAACAGGTATGTCAAAAGAAAAAATTACTAATTATCATACTACGTAATATATAAAAGATTTAATTAATATATTCTCTTTATATGATTTCGATAATACTCTATACATAACTTATAAAACAGAAAAAAATATATATGTATATTTAAAAAAAACATAATGTTTAAGCCTCGTGCGTGTACGGGCATCAAAACTAGTAATAACAGTTTTTACAAAATTACAAGTCTTGTTAATTGGCTCGTTTTGGACCAGCCATATGAATTCTTCAAATAAAATTAGCCAAAATTGCAATAGTGACATTCATGACATCATAATCTATCAGATTACATCATCCCTTAAATTATGGCGAAGATGATTCTAATTTATTGCAGATAAAATGTCAACAAGATAGAAACCTTAAGCTGAAAGATAATCTAAAAGTTCATGTTTTCCATTCCTTAATGATGTTTGTTTTCAACGTTAGGTTGATACCTTTTCTAGACATAAAAAGGTGTTAGTACATTACTTTTAGACATCATTCTCCAAGTGGTTGAAACTTGAAAGACATCAAGTTGTAGTCGAAAAACAAGCTACTAAATTCAAATTAATAATTCAAATTATACATCATCCGGCCTTTGGCTCAGATGGTACTATTCCCCCTCCGCAAACGCTTAGTAGACCGGTCAAAGAGGGTCTTGCAAGAAAATGATCAGGGTTCAAACCCACCTCTTAGCTAATTAGGTCACTGGGACATGAGCTCATTGTCTGGGGCCGGGTCCTTGGGAAAGGGTTCAGTTGACATCAAAAGATGCATGGGTCACACATTTTTGCAAGAATAATACACGACAAATATTGTGGTCGTAAAAGATAATAATGTAATTCATACGTTGTTTGTTTTTGACTTTCTGTTTAGTAGAACTTTTATTTATATGTGAAACGTTCATATTTAAGTTTGTAAAAAGTGACGGACTTAAACTCGGGTGCATTTTGTCAAAACTGTACTCCGTATAACACAAAAGTTTTGGATCGTGTAAATTTACAAAGAAAAATAAAAATCGACATATTTGACATAATTTTACACTGAGTATGAAAAACTTATGTCATTCACAAACACTTTCAAAAACCCTCTTAGTCGGTTCATGTTTATATGAAAGGAACTACGTAAAATAAAAATCAAAGCTTATTACTTACTAGTACTAGTTAATATCACCATTTATGTGAACAACATTGATTTACTAGAAATAAATTCTACAAGCTTAAATTAACATGAATAATAGATATAACCAAATAATATAAATGTTAATAATGACCTAAAGACAAGACAATAAATATTAATAAATACTACTCACTTTTAGTTGACTATAATTTTGACAGCTTTAATGATCAAATTAAAAGAAGAAAAAAGAAACATAAATACCAGCTAAAATAAATATCAAATTACGAGTACAACATATCGAGTAATATAATCATAGCAATACAATTACATAAACAATAATAATAACCAAATTACAAGTAAAATGTTAATATTCATACAATATTTAAATTGAGTTGCATGTTATAAACATATTTATAAAGTTTTTCATATCATAAAACATAATTAACATATAAAAAGAAAAATAAAATTAAAATTAAAAAATAATTTAAACCTCTGCAAGATTTTAAATATATTACATGCATTATTAATATGTCTTAACCAATTTTTAATATGTGCAAATCAATTCCTTTAACTTTTGACCTCAAATTTCAAAAAATAAAGCTTAAGACTTGAACCCAAGAATTTATTAAAAAAAAAGTATTGTTGCAAGAATACAAAAACAGCCCATTTTGAGGAAAGAAAAGAATAAAAATAAAAATGAATTTATATATTGAAGGTGGGTGTCTAGACTAGATTTTGCAAAGAAGTAGTAGTAGTCTCTCTGAAGTCCTTTTTGCTGTTTTCAGATTTTGTCTTTCGGTGGCTTTGTGTCTACTTCTCCAACCCAAACACATCCCATTAATCTTTTTCTTAAAAAAAACACTAAAACACATATACTGTCTGTGTTCTTTTTTAATAATGATTTGTTTACATCTACTACTGTAAGTCTCATATACATTTTTAGATCAAATGCCTTTACTTTACTTTACTTTATCACATCTCATTTCTTTCTAGATTTATCTATCTGCATTTTTATATAATCATTGGATTTTGATTTTGGATTTATGTTTCTTGATGTTGGTTTTTATTGGTTTTGAGAATATATAATTATTATTGCATTATTAGTATGATTTTTATGTTATGTATTGGTGTTGAAAAAAGTTTCCAATTTCCTGTAAACTTTAGTTTTAGCCGACTCCGGGCTATCGGAAAGGGTAGTCGCCTTGGGATTAGTCAGCTAGCAATGTAGGTAAATAGAAAAAAATTATATAAAAAAAAGAAATACATTTTATTTTATGATTCGTGATGTTAAGGTATAAAAATTTGATAATTTAAGTTTGTAATTTAGTGGTATGGTGTTTAATTGATGTCACATGTTATGATAATTGCATCACTATAGTTTAAATTTCTCCCGGACTCTTCCCTTATTTTGTTTAGCATTGGAATTTGATTTAGAATTGATGTTTATGTTGTAAACTTGATTAGTAGTTTCAATGTTGATTTTCGCTTAATTTCTTTTCAAATTTTGACCATAAAAGTTTGTAATTTAGTGGTATGATATTGATTGCGACAATTCATGATAAATGTATGGGTTTTGCTAAACATAACCCCTACGGGCTACGTTTAAGAAACAAAGATATGCATAATTGGTGGTACATAAAGTCGGCTGATAGAGGTTAAATGCAGGGGCGTAGACAGTTATTATTGAATGTACAAGCAGTGTGTCTGAATTTGTTGCTCTTAGGGCTACATTTAGCAATTCCGTAAATGTATTAGTATAATTTATATCATATTATCCAATTTTGCCTTTATTTTGGTAAGCATTGGTACTTGATTGACCATTATAATTTCTTGTAGTCAACGGTCTTTAATAGGATTTTTTTCTGGTTCGTGATGTTAATTTTTGATAGTTGCGTTTATGTCGTAAAGCATTAAGTTATGTTTTAGGGATTCATATTCTTAGCTGTAAATCTACTCACTAAAATTATCTGACAGTTGAGGCTTTTATTTTTAGTTTAGCGGTATAATAATAAAATGATGTGACAATTCTTGTGTCTTACAGGGAAATATAGGGAATGGATTAGCGGAAGCCAGAAAGTAGATAACTTTACACCTTACTGTCGTCATTCAATATGGCATCGGGGAGTTTAGATTCAGTATTATCAAAGAAGACTACATTTATGGGTCTTAAAGTATGGGTGGTAATCTGCCTATCCGTTGTCATATTTATTTGTGTGTTCTTATGTCTCTTGTCAATGTGGGTCATGTGCCAAAAAAAATCTCGAAGAAGAGACAGATACCCTCATTCACAAATACCAAATGTACCAAAAGACATTAGAGTCGATAGTGTTGGTGGTGCATATAACAGTTCAGGAGCCGTGAATGATGAACCGAGTGGTAATAAGGGTTCAGGAAAAATGTTATTTAAACTTGGGTTGAGTAAATCAGGTGATGCTGATAATGCAAGTCAATCTAGTTCAGTGTATGAAAGAGGACATTCAGGGGAAGAAGGAACTTCCGGAAGTGTCTGGAAACAGTCTTCATCGTCTCGTGGAGTAATGGCGTCTCCTTTTATTGGGTTACCTGAAACTTCACATTTGGGGTGGGGCCACTGGTTTACTTTACGAGACCTTGAACAAGCGACGCGTAGATTTTCTAGTGAGAATGTGGTTGGTGAGGGTGGTTATGGAGTCGTATATAAGGGCACATTGGTCAATGGGACTGTAGTAGCAGTGAAGAAGCTACTTAACAATCTGTGAGTATCCGCATCTGTTTGTGTCGCTAATGTTGAAGTTATATTTATATTTATCTTATCATGTGAATGTATGCATAGGGGTCAAGCAGAGAAAGAATTTAGAGTTGAAGTGGAGGCTATAGGGCATGTTCGACACAAAAATCTTGTGCGGCTTCTAGGTTACTGTATAGAAGGAACCCATAGGTGCGCTCCTTTTTATAATTGATACAACTGCTAATTTCCTTGTGATTATCTTTGATGTTTATTGTGCTAATGCTATTGAATTGGATCCAATCTTCTTGAATAACTTAGGATGCTTGTTTATGAATATGTGGACAATGGAAACCTTGAACAATGGCTTCATGGAGATACTCAGGAATGTGGGTCCCTTACCTGGGAAGCTCGCATGAAGGTCCTTCTTGGCATTGCAAAAGCGTAAGTGAATATTACTTTTAATTATAAAACCCTTCTATACTTTCTCAACACAAAAGTTAATGAATAGACCTTCCGTGGTATAGTGGTATAAGTCTTTCTTCCGTCTTCAGATTGTTCTCATGCATCATTGGACAAATGTTAAAGATTCACACTTTTCAGTTTTGATTGAGTTCCAAGTTTCATGTATTAGCTCACCAGATCTGGTCAATACTCAATAGGCAGTAGTCATTGAACTTTTTACTTACTGATTTTGCAGGCTTTCTTACTTGCATGAAGCTATAGAACCAAAGGTTGTGCACCGAGACATAAAATCTAGTAACATATTAATTGACCATGACTTCAATGGCAAGCTTTCTGATTTTGGATTAGCCAAGCTTTTGGATTCAGGAGAAAGTCACATAAATACCAGAGTTATGGGGACATTCGGGTATGCTCACATTTATTGTTAACTTTTTAAATTCATTATTTTGAATACTAAAAACCCTGTTTATGTCGCAATTGCAGTTATGTGGCTCCAGAGTATGCTAACACTGGCATGTTAAACGAGAAAAGTGATATTTATAGCTTTGGTGTGCTCCTTCTTGAAGCAGTAACTGGAAGGGATCCAGTGGATTACAACCGAGTTCCTAATGAGGTATTAATGGGTACAAATCATCTTATGTATGTTTTGAGTGTTCCCTTATCACATTCTTCGTGTTATTTGCTGTTGGCATATTATTGTTGATACAATTTCACTTAAAAGTTAAGGTAGCAAAATAGATGGGTCAGGCGGACTGTGTAACGGGTCAAGATAGGTAATTTTGGTGTCAGTCAAAAGTGGTTGGGCTGGGTTGAGTTGGCCGGAAGCACTTTTCTGCAAAAAAAATTTTTTTATTATTATCAATAGTTTATATATAGTGTCATATATAATTACAAAAAATATATTTTCAAATGATAAACTTATTTAATTTTCAGAAATTATATTATTTCAATCATACAATTTAGGGGACTTCGACCTGCTGAATATTTTACTTCTAGTCTATTTTTAGCATTTTACCCGTTTGACTCATTTGAGATATAACATAATCTGGATCGACCCGTTTAGGCGTTTACTAGTAAACGAAATAACGAATTGAATGATAGCTCTACGTAGATAGTGCCAAATATTTTCAATAATTTGTGAGCTCATGGCAGGTCAATCTTGTTGAGTGGCTTAAAATGATGGTGGGCAACAGAAGAGCAGAGGAAGTCGTTGACCCAAATCTTGACCCCAAACCCTCGACACATGCTCTAAAACGTGCACTTCTGGTAGCACTTAGATGTGTTGATCCCGACTCTGAAAAACGACCTAAAATGAGTCAGGTTGTGAGAATGCTTGATGCAGATTTCCCATATCGTGAGGTATTACTTATTTCTACCTGAGCTTGCTTTCTTAGTCTGTTTTTAAGGTCATTATATGTCTATGACGTTTAGTATTTTTTTAGGAAGTCCCATTTCAGCGTGCCCAATCCTTTATTAGAAATCTTCATTTAGACCATACATATGTAATATCTTCATACATACACCATCTTAGAAGTTCTGTTTAGATATCATCTGTTGAACAATGAATGCTAAATTATGAAAGTTCCCCTAACTCTGAAAAAAACAAAATGGGGCAATACAGTGTAGAATTTATAGCATTTTAAGTTTCAATGGGAAAATTGGTTAGCAACTGTTAGATGTTTGAATGTTAGCTCTAAGGGCAGTTTAGTAATTTTGATCTAAAGGATATTTTGGTCTTTTTTGGTAGAAACTTAAGGAATATTCTAGATAGATAGTTTCTCAAGAAG